>UELU01140886.1:0-67796 GCA_900490025.1 Megastigmus dorsalis | reverse complement strand
TTTTTACATTCCAAACGGCAATGGACATCTCATTTTTCCCATAGAATCGCAGTTTTTTTTCTGATTCAAATTTTTAAATTGCCCGTGCAACAATAGGATTTCAATTAACACGCGAAGCAAAAGCACCTTTCGCTCAAACCAAACTTCCCCAAGCGGAGCGCACCAAACGATTT
Source organism: Megastigmus dorsalis (assembly GCA_900490025.1). NCBI lineage: Eukaryota > Metazoa > Arthropoda > Insecta > Hymenoptera > Megastigmidae > Megastigmus > Megastigmus dorsalis. The sequence continues at coordinate 67,623 of UELU01140886.1, read as the reverse complement.
TTCCCAGTGCGCAGCGAATCGCTTCCTCGTACAATTTCTCTCTCTCTCTCTCTCTATCCATGTAACGCTCCCTCGTTAAGAACGCGAAGCCCAACTCGTGTAGTACACCCATGTACTTAGCGCCCGGCAGCTTCTCTCCATATAACACACGAGCGGCTCGCAGCCGATCTACAAAACTATTAGGCTGTGAGTTCAAAGAACCGTAACGAACAAGTGTGTGTGTGTGTCGCGCGCCTTTTACCCTGTACTCGAGTCGCGCTTATACTATATTACTGAACGCGCGAGTCCTCGTCGCCTCGGCGATGCTCTCCAAACGTGGAATGTTAATTTTCCTAGCCGAGCTATTGGTCCATGCGTTACATCAGATGTTATTATACGACTGGAATACCTTCGTTGAGCTGCTTTGCAGCGGATTTTCGCTGTGATGAGAGGCTGTGTGTGCACATGAGCTTGGCGGAGTTGGCCGGACTTGAACTTTCGATGATCTCACTTGTTTTTTTTTTTTCTATGAAAGTACTTTTTATTGCATCGATGGTCCAGTTCGGAAAAATAAATGTTATTTGACTGCTATTTGAAAAATATGTGCATTGAAGCAAATGACCAATTCGTATTTCATTACTTGTGTTAGTTTTTATGTTATACTTACTTTATTTATAATATACTCATTGTACCTTTTTTAATTAACTATGCCTTGGTTTGAGATTTAGAAGTGTCTAATCCTATTTGGTAATTTTTTGTGTACGTAGAATTGCATCGTATTCTACATATCACAAATATAGAATAACTATTGTCTGCATCAATTCAAAACTACCGTACTCACGGATCGATACATGTATATAATGCAATAACGAAATAATCACAAATTCAGTATAACAGTTTTCTTCTCGAACTTGTAATTGAGTACTCGCAATCCCGTATATACGCAAAATAATCCATGACTAAAAGCCGGAAACGTGAGAATTATCATTGCCGAACTAATGTTTCACCTGCGCAAAAGTTTTCAATAAAACGCACGAGCTGCATCTCCTATTCGATTCTAGAAACTGCACATGCAGACCGTAAATACGTAATTGCTCTACCGGCCTATCAACTACACTCTCGCGCGCCTTATCATTAATTAGAAACTTAAATACGCGCTAAAACTTCTGCAGCAGCGATGCAAGTATTCGCATCAAAACAAACTCATCTCGAATTCCAATTTCACTCCAATTATTAACAAGTTCTGAAATTATAACATCACAGACTTAGAGGATTGCTTTCGAGAATCATTTCGTCGACGTTCAACAAGAGTCGAGAAAGATGATACGAGAATTTCCGAATATATATACTTGGTCTCTCTTGAGAATCGAGGCGCGTGCGTTCGCAGCTTACTGTATATATATATATATATACACGTATATAGCGGACACTTAGCGGCAGATCCAATGTTGATATTCGGCACGCGACTCATTTCCCGTTCCGGGATTTACATACATACAAAAATGCCGCGTGTATAAAGGGTCGTCGCTCTCTTTTGACTTGCCCTGATCGTCAATGCTTTTTTCTTATCGCACAAGCTGCTCTAATCTAAAGTATCGGTAACCTGAGTTGCGGTCTTGGTGCTTTGAAGTGCAGAAAATTGAAAGCTTAACTCTGTTTTTCGTTATAAGCTCGCACAATTTCTTCTTGGCGTGAATTTGACCTTGTTTCGATTTACTAACGGCTGAAACTCGTTTTGACGATCGTAAATGGAAAATCTGATTTAATTTATAAACAGCAAAAAATTACAAAGCACTTGGTGATAAAATATTGATTTCGCGCCATTGGCCTACATTTTCGCTGCAGTTTGTTGATATTTACATAGACAGCTGGTAAATTAACTAAAATTACCGCTATTAAAAACCTATATTCTCCTTATTTTAAGTATAGTAATTGAAGTTGCATTAACTCTTTTTTCAATATACTTAAAAGTAATAATACATTTAAAAATTGTTAATAATAATTAAAAACATTGTATTATATCCATGCTAATTTTAGTACCTACTTAGTAAAATTACTTGAATCATAAGTATATTTATTTTTAAACATCAGTTGATTGATGTCAATTCATATACTCTAAAGTACAATTTAAATTGCAGCTTACTTAATCATTTCAAGTAAACGGAAGTTATAATTTCAGGATAAATTTCTCAAACTCAAATTAATGTTACGGACATATGTGTATTAATTAATCATAATATTTCTTTGTGCTGCATAGCTAATTCAAATAAAACACCAGCATAATTTTACTTTCCTTATAGTATTACAATTATTATTGCCTACACACAAACGCACAAAGATGAATCTATTTTCAGTTACATTTAAAAACATGTTACTTTAAATGTATGTTTTAATGTCGCTAGGTAATTTATATATAATATCCCATATGAACTAAGATTAAATGAAAACTTTTTCGAGTAAGCATAAGGTATAGCAATTTTATTGCCTCGACCCAAGCCGCGGCAGTTTAGAATTACACTATAGTACACACATGTCCAGCTGCACGCAGCCTCTAATCATTTTAGACGTCGCAGCGCCGTATTTGGAGCCTCGCACTGGTGCACCGAGTGGCGAGGAGCAGCACGCCGTTGAGCTGCTTCGCAATCCACACTGCACGCTACAGCAGCAGCAACGATTTCGATCGGCGCCGCGCCGAAATTCCCGATGCAGCGCTCGATTTAAACCCTACTCCCGACGAGTCTTCTAAGCCGCGTCTATTTTCGTCCCTTGAACCCAGAGCAAGAAAGAGAGAGAGAGAGAGTGTCAACCCTATCCCTCTTGCTCCAAATGAGCTAATTACAGTTGTTATGAATCAATATGCGGTCTATTTCGGGGGGGTTGAAAATATGGGCCACTACGCGGTGAGCTTCAAGTTGGGGATTGGCCGCGTGTCTGTTTACCGCAATAGCCGCCTGCTTAGGTCTCTCTTAACACTCGGGACTACCGGCTAGTGTCAGTGGACCAAAGCCAACCGCAGCCGTTATATAGGCTTTCTTACCAAACCTATCTATATATACACGAGTGTATAAGTTCAACTCCAGCTCTGTCATGGGCTTTTATTAAAGTTGATGCTGACGATGTAATTATGAGGGACGAGAGCTGCTGCTGCTGCTGCTGTTGTATCGACTTGACGTTTTATAGCTTCCGCTTCGTGTACAGATATATATATATATATATACACATACTGAAGTATCAAAATGTAAAATTAGATCGGCTCTTGTATTTCGTAATAACGAATTCTGAAGTGGAAAGTCAGACTGTTGGTCTGGGACGTTTTTAATCTTCCGTGTAGGCGTCAATTTGCTGCCGCCTGCAGTGAGAAATGACCGATGAATTAAGTCACAGTCGTTGGTTATATTGCGCTTTTATTTGATAGCTGCAAAATACAAAGTAGAATTTATTAAACAACGTTGATTGAAAATTGCTGGTGTTTGTTATAAAGATGTTGCGAATTTACGAGCGCTATTCACGTACTATCAATAGTATCCGAATATATGACGTTGCCAAGATGAATGAGTACCTAATTCATACATAAACTATACTTTATGACCGAATCCTTCAAGATATTCCCAAAATAAAAATTCAAATTCTTTCCCCAAATGTGAAAATCATCCAGTATAACCTAGTACTAATCTCCCGAATGGTCCTGTCTGCCTTAGGTAATGACACAGACTGAAGCGTACGAATCAGCGCCAGTAGCAGTAGACGTAGCAGCAGTAGGTGAGAGTAGGTCTGCGTAACGGCAGGCGGTCGCGGCTGCAGGATGGATCATCATCATCTGCACCAGCAGGGCAGGAAGCAGATGGTCTCGCCCGAGGTGGCATTGGCCGCCGAGGTGTTCGACCAGTTCTGCAATGCCGCCACCTTGAAGTCCATACTCGGTCACTTCCGTCACCTCTGCGACCTGCTCAAGATCAAGCCGACCAACTTCCACCAGTTCTATCCTAAGCTCAAGGCCAAGCTCAGGTCGTGGAAGGCCCAGGCGTTATGGAAGAAGTTCGACCAGCGTGCCAATCACAAGTGCTACAATCGCGGCAAGGCATGCCTCAATACGAGGGTGAGTATCGAATGTGATTGCTGTCGATGTGATGGCTGGGATTTCAATCGATATGCACAGTTCCAACAATTGTTAACCGGGTTTGCATCTATCTACTGTATAGTAAAGATTAACTTTCACTAAAGAATTTTGAATCGTAAAGTTTACCTTCCAACGTACCTTCTTGATTCTCACAATAGCTATTATTAATGCTTCAAACTTAAGTTTCAAATAGTTTTATATTCAAATTGACTTAACTCTTTGCATCTCCTTCATCGTACCATGAATCCGTCTGGACATTCCATCCGCACGAAACACATCCAACACCGAAAAATGCAATCCCCGAATACCTCGACTAATTGAAAAATCCCGCAGGTGCTGATAATCGGTGGCGGTCCGTGCGGCATGCGCTCGGCGATCGAGGCCCAATTGCTGGGCGCCAAAGTAGTGGTGGTGGAGAAGCGCGACCGCATGTCGCGCAACAACGTCCTCCACCTCTGGCCCTTCGTCATCCAGGACCTGCGTGCTCTGGGCGCCAAGAAGTTCTTCGGCAAATTCTGCGCTGGCTCGATCGACCACATCAGCATCAGGCAGCTACAGTGTATTCTGCTCAAGGTCGCCCTCATACTCGGCGTCGAGTTCCACGAGAGCGTCAGTTTCGAGCAGCTCGTGCCGCCGCCCGAGAACCAGGAAGGAGGAAGTGAGTCTTTGTATTTTTCTCCTTGTCTTTGGCTTTGGGAACGAATTCGAGGGGATGATGAGCGAGCGCTCGATGAGTCGCGGTGCAGTTTAAGCTGATTAATGGTTGACGAGGGGGAATTCGATTAGCGGACGAGAGAATTGAGGCTTATTCGATTTGTTTTCGCCTCGGTTTTCGCCTTGGGATTATAATTGTTTTAGTGATTCGATTTGGTTGCTCAATGATTCGACTGAAACGATTTACCGTGCGATACGTTACCCCCATGTTCGGTCTTCGTAATATACATGTACAGAAGCATTTATTGCTGCTCTGATTTTTCATTGACAATTTGTTTTTCGGTTTTGTAACATACTAAAAGTTTTTATAGTGATTGATGTTTAAAATTAATAACTTAAGATAAGAGTTAAATAGTAGTAGAGTTAATAAGAAAATAGCTGTATAAGTCCCTTCGAGATTTGGGTAAACTGATATAAAAAAAGAAATAAGAAAAGAGTTCGTAAAAAAGAGTACATTATTTTAAGCGATGAAATGGTTTTTTAAAGAAAAATTGATAGCATGGATTCGAATCGCAAAACTCGTACATTTATTGAGGTAAAAAATTACTTTTTCCGGGAGCGGAATTGTATTTAATTTCTTCCTATCTTTTTTCTGAGCATTTATATAATAACAAATGAAAAGCATCTCTATCGCGTCATAATACCTTGATGTTTATCCGGTGGATCAATAGAAATTGGTTGGAGAGCGAAGACAGTGCCTGTCGATCATCCGGTCTCGCAATACGAGTTCGACGTACTGATCGGGGCGGACGGCAAGCGCAATACCCTCGAGGGCTTCAAACGCAAGGAGTTCCGGGGCAAGCTCGCCATAGCGATCACGGCGAACTTTATCAATAAGCGCACGGAGGCGGAGGCGCGCGTCGAGGAGATAAGCGGCGTCGCCTTCATCTTCAATCAGAAATTTTTTAAGGAACTCTACTCGGAGACCGGCATCGATCTCGAGAACATTGTTTATTACAAGGACGACACGCATTACTTTGTCATGACTGCCAAGAAGCACAGCCTCATCGATAAGGGCGTTATTCTTCAGGTATCTACCGCTATAAACAATAGAAATACTATACCTGATTGATCGAAGAAGAGAAGAGAAAGTGGATTAATGGGGTTGAAATGATTGTCGTGTAGGATCACCCAGACACGGCGAAGCTGCTCGCGAAGGAGAACGTCGACCGAGAGGCGCTTATGCTTTACGCCCGCGAGGCAGCCGAATTCTCGACCGAGTACCAGATGATGGACATGGAGTTCGCGGTGAATCACTACGGACAGCCGGACGTCGCCATGTTCGACTTCACCTCCATGTACGCAGCCGAGAACGCGAGCCGCGTGCTCGAGCGATACGGACACCGGCTGCTCATGATTTTGGTCGGCGATAGTCTACTCGAGGTGAGTTCCATTATTTTTTTTTTTACGAAGATCGATTACTTCTTCTGTCGCGACGCTGAACTATTTTTGTATTTCAAAAGTTGAACAATTTGAAATTATACGTACGGTGATGTACGTAGTAGAGGATGTATAGATATATTATACCTAGTTGAAAGAATGCAATTGTCGATCGAGAGATTTAGAGTCTTTAATAGCAATTTTCAATTCTCTTTTTCTATTGAAAAGTAATAATCCAACTATCGGTTAAATAGATGACCCGACACAATATACTTACCAAAGAAGCAATTATGAGCCGATAGTATCGCAAATCCGATACTCCAGAACAGAACAGTTTAATCGTGGAATCGAGGGAATATAACAAAAAAAAAACAATTTCTTTTCAGCCTTTCTGGCCGACGGGTTCGGGTTGCGCCCGAGGCTTTTTAAGTTCTCTAGACGCTTGCTGGGCTATCAAGGGATGGGGCGCCTCGTTGACGCCACTCGAAGTGATAGCCGAGCGAGAATCCATTTACAGGCTGCTTGGACAGACGACCCCCGAGAACCTCAACAGGGATTACGCCGCCTACACATTGGATCCGCATACGAGGTGATCATTCAAACTCAAATGAAAAGTTCAAATAACATAAGATATTCGACTAATTATGTAATAGCAAGTGGAAATTAACTCGCTTGCTAATAGAAATTGTAGTTTATATATAAGTAGAGTTTAATTATGTTTATCCTTGCAGGTATCCGAATCTTAATGTGCGCTCGGTGTCGTCGGCACAAGTACGAAGTCAGCTCGACACCGACGATCCGGAAACTTTCAAGCTGTCGCCGGTGCAGGCTGCGATCGATTTGCCGAAGAAGCGCCGGAGGAGAGGTAAATAAAAGACATTCATCAATTTTTTTTAATCAGTCCAATCTTCACTTGAGATAAAAGCCATTATAGGATAGTAACTAATTGTTATCATTCCATTGCGCTAATTAATATTTATTGTATAATCTCTATTTAACAAACTTTGAATCATGTTTTCAAGCCAAAATCTCGTCAACTAGAAAAATACTATATATTTAAACAAGGATAAATTTTCTACAAGAGTCGATGTTTTGTTGCACGGCAGATTCCCAGGTCCACCCGGACACGTTGCTGCACTGGCTGCAGCGGCAGGTGGCCCTGTACGACGGTGTGCGCATCCACGACATGGGCGCCTCCTTCAAGAGCGGCCTGGCAATCGCCGCTATCATAAATCGCTACAGGCCCGATCTCATCGACTTTCACGCTCTGAAAAAGGACGATCCCACCGCCAATAATCAAATCGCCTTCGACATTCTCGAGAAGGAGCTGGGTATCCCTCCGGTAAGCTTTATGACGACCTGTCTCCTCGCCTCATCTGCTGCTACACAAATTTTCTTACAGAACTGCAGAAAAATGTTTGCTAAACCGGGCGCACTTTTTCGTTTTGCAGATAATGACTGGGGAAGAAATGGTGCAGTGCGAGGTGCCCGACAAACTTACGATGTTCTCGTATTTGACGCAGATTTACGAGGCGTTTCGTGGAGAAATACCACACATTAAACACCCCAAATTGGTAAATAGACTGACTTTATTTATCGCCATCAAAATCTTCAATCTGTTCAAAACCACCCACAATTGTAATGAATGAGAATTTTATAGGAATTAGTTTTATTCTACTCCGTAAATATTTTAAACCAAGTACTACGTACTGTGCATACGTTCTTGAACGATCCTTTTACATAATCAAGTAGACTGCTATATTTATAGAAGAAACATTACCTGTTTGAAAAGCATTGTATATAAACCTGTACATAAGCAGCCATATCAAGTTGTCAGCCAAGGAATTTAAAACCAATTTGCGATTCGCGTTTGCAGGAACCAGAGACCGAAGACAGGCCTACGTTTTCGCATAAGCTAAGCGAACTGACTGCCCAGCAGAAGGCGCACCTGCTGGAGCGGATAGCGAACAAAGAGGGGCCGCAGACGCGAGCGCGAAGATCGCGACACGTCAACGAGAATCTGCCACTGCCGGGCGACAAGAAGTCCGACACACTGGCGCGACGACACGCGCGCAAGAGGCGCAGCACAGAGAAGATGGGAGCCACAGTGGTGAGTCCGAAACCTTGCATTCTTAGTTTTCTTTTTTAGTCTCTGCAAAACGGAGGTGGGCCTTTTTCTCTTCGTTCTGCCGATTCGATTTGTGTAAGATTTGTGTAAGAATCGAGTTGTCTTTGCAGTTTAGCCGAGATTCAAATGAAAAAATTGGTTTATTCTTATTTTTTTTAAAAGTGCAACTTTTCTTTTCTGCCATTGATGAAAAATTAGTACGTTTAAGATACTATTATAAAAATTAGAAATAATAGTTTAACGTAATTTTGCGAGTATAAAATTAGAAAATTATAACTAAACTCCAAATTTTTCCTTGTGTTTTATAACTGTTAATGTTACCCAGTAATCTATAAAATAAATGCATTATTAATAAGATTTTTTTTTCTGGCTATTAATACACTATTGAACTACTTATTGAAAGGTTATTTCCAGATAAAAAAGAATGGCAGAAAATGAAAGAAACACACTTTTATTTAATCCAAGTAATCAATTTTTACAATACAATCTTAATCATGCTTTACGTGACTGTTAAGTGGCCGTAATTGTACTTTTAGGTATGATTGATATACTTTCAATTATATACAGATTTTTATTGCAGAGTTAAACAGTGTTGATAATAGTAATATATGTAACCTTTTCGTCCCTCTACTAAATTTCTACATGTATGATTTGTCCAAATAGACAATTGTATTATCTTGATTAAAGTGACATTAACATTCTCAAGTGCGGTGTGATTAAAATATTGTTTTAAAGTAAACAATATTTAGAGTACCAAAATTTTAATATATTCAGCATTGTTGTACTTAATAAATATAATCAATTTCGTTAGTAAAAAATTATCCACTGCTTCACGAATTAGCAAAAAATCTGTTATGTCTGGGAATTCAACTTCCTGGAAATAAGTTATATCTTTATCTATATATTTTTGTGCGATTTATGATTGCTAAAGACGCATTATATGGATTATTAAATTGCAATGTATTTAATACAGAATACAAATATTAATTCTTTGATGAGCAAGGCCCACCTCTGATAAATCCGTACCATACAGACGTATATAAATCGGCGACCGAATCAAAGACCATTGCATCAAGAAAAGGGAGGTTAAAAGATATCGTTATTATTGATTCTCTTCAGTCAAAGTGGCAGACGATGCTCTCTCGCATTTTTCGAGGAATATTGATATTGACGTTGTTCACTTCTGCTGGAGTTATCGTCGTTGTAATGAACAAGGAAAATCCGTTGATTTCGAACACTATAATGAGTCCAAGCTAAGCCACTATATTTATTTCAAAGTCAGTTACTGTAAAATACCCGATTTAATATATAAATGTCCAAAACAATCTTACTTTGGAGAACGAATCACTATCTAATTCTTTAACCATTAATCGTAATACAATGAGATTACTATATAAAATGAATGTTTGTCCGTCTATTTGAAAAAGTGTGTTGTACGACTGTGCATTAATGCATACTTCGTGAACTCTTGAGATTATTTTATAGAATTAGTTTGTTAGACAAGATTGCGTTGGAAGATTATGTAACGCATACTGAAACGTTTGTGTTCATATCGTAATTTGCATGTTTTACAATTTTTACATATAAAACTTTGTGTTAATTAATTCGAATAAACTGCCTGTACAAAGTTGTATTGTCTTAGTTGTAAAAATATCACAACTCGAGTTTAGACCGCAAGTTGTGTGTTAAATTAACACTAAAATGTGTAACGTTTAATATAAATTAAAACGTTTTGTATATTATAAACAAAACGTTAAATTATATCTATAATTAATAATTTAAATTTAAAAATATTAATTATATCTACAGCTGTAGTTAATATTTTTGAATAGTATTATAATTGAAAATATATTATTATTTACAATTTATTTTAGAGTGTTAAAAAATTTAGCAGGGAGAAATTTTGACAGTAGTCTCTGTCAATTAATTGAGAATATACTATACATAAATAAAAATGGTTATAAAGAAATTTTTTTTATTAATTTAGATAAATTTATAAAATTTTTTTAATTATTTTATATTCTAAATAAATCTGTATATTTTCGGGATTATCTTTTGAAATAATTTTCGTATCTGATCGTTTAATAATATGGAGTATAAACTATTTACTTAATGAACAAAATACAAAGAAAGTTGTCAATTGTACAACTAAAGAATCATGTGTATGCATTTATGCACAGCACCAATTTCAAACCAAAAGGCAAACTTTCACTGTTTTGGGTTCACTGGCTTTCGAAGACTTGGAATGAATACTCAAATATAAGTTAATAAGAAACCATATGAAAAAATCTCAACGATAGCTTCCAATGCATCGTGGTTGAATAAAAATATTTTGAACAAGTGAAATATAAAAGAGGAGAATTATTCCATTTTTGTTAGTAGAGCGACATTACATTATTCCTATATAACATTTAACACTTTAAAAAGTACGTAAACAAAAGAAAAGCATAACAATAAGGTGAGGCTTTGAACGATGGCAAACCTTTGTACATGACCACATGATAAATATAAAAGGAGGAGCGCATGCAGAGGCTCCAGGACATCGAGAAGAATCGTCTTGAGCGCATGTTGCGCCGCCAGTATCAGCGCAAACGTCAGACCCAGCAGTTCTACAAGAGCATGCAGATGCTACAGGCGAACGCCAAGCGCGACAAGGACGAGCCCTTCGAGGACTACTCGATATTTCTCTATCGGCAAACGGCGCCTGATTTCAAGGACCGCGTCAAAGATCTCGAGCAGAAAATACTCTACCCCGTAAGCCTTGATACGGCCGCTTCGATGTGTTGACCCCTTTTATGCTTGTCCACTCTATACAAATAGCGGGGACACTTTTCCTGATTTTTTGTCTCCACGCCCCCTTTTTAATAACAACGACACGATCCGAACCGACGACGTGACTCCGTTGTTGTTGCTTTTGTTAGAGATCAAGTGTGACTCTTCATTAACCGTTTGATTTCTTTTTAACAACGTTTGTGAGCATGAACAACTCGAAAGGAAATGCTCAAGAGATGCTTTTGTCCTACATCGTGATTATGTTAGAAAGAAATAATTTTCATTAAAGTTTAAGTATCGCACTATCAGTGTACAAATTCCGGGATGAAAGCAGCTGTTTATAGCATTTCTTTTTACATAGAACCAGTTTTTAAAGTTCTGAATCTAAGCAATAATAATGTTTAATCATTGGAGTGTAGTAAACAATTGAAATTAAATATCAATATTATTGTACAAATGTGTGACTGTCATCAAAACTGTTATTGTAGGAAGTACAGTGTAAATATTGAATAACTTCAAATTATTTATTATAATGTATTTTAAATATTTATAGAGAGTAAAAAATTAAATCAAATTATTAATGAAAACAACACGATTCAGAATTTTAAAGTAAAGCTATATTTTTGCGCTATAAAATTGATTCAATTTTGGCTCCAAATCCAGTGTGTTTCGTCAACCATTACTAATCAGACATTGCAACAACATACTTAATCAAATTATTTACCATTTGCAGCTCTCCAACTATTTGATGTTTTCGATTAATTAAAGATTGTAATTCTGCCTTTACCTATTCACCATTACTTAACTATTGCAACGACCATCTAATCAAATTATTTACCATTTTGCAGCTTTCCAAGTATTTGATGTTTTCGATTAATTCGATGTTTTGTTTATTTATTATTCTTTCAACCGGTGTGTTTTTCTACTTGTCGAGTTCTTTAGGCTTATCTTAGACGGTTTATTTACAGGATCGAGAACCGAAACTCCACGCTGGTCACCATCGGGGCAGCATCGACGAAGGTTTTTCCGGTAGGATCAAAAACATCGAGGAGAAATTGAAGGGGACCGCCTCGGCCGAGAAGAAACCAAAAGACTTGTTGAGAGCTATCGGTAAGACATAACGATTTTTAATAATATATAATGCAATCTTAAAAGTACCAATTATACAAAAAAATAAAAATTTATGTGATCAAATCATCTCTTTTGTACATAAGTTATTATGTGAAAATTTAATACTGACCGATGATTTCTCTATAACTCATAGGTAAAATCGAAAAAACCGATTGGAATGTGAAGGAGATCGAAAAGAAAATCGAGGAGAATAAGATGGGCCGAGGTGTGCGTCACGATAAAGTCGAACGGGTGCCAAAATGGAGTCGCGAGCAGGTTAGCTAAACTTATGACGAATGTATTTTTTAAGGGAAGAAGGTTCAGTGATCATATAAGTAATTATATTCAAAGCAATAGAAATGTTCTTTTTTTAATTGCTTGATATATTTGTGATTTATAATTGAACTGCAGTTTTTACACAACAGAGCTTAAGCTTAATAATACAATCAAGCTTGCAATTTTTAATGGATATTTCCAAAGTTTTCCTCGTCTTCTCCCCTTAAAAAAGCCTTTTATTAACGGACAGCCGTCAATTGGGTACCTGGGCAATCGTCCCTCAGACAACTATATGCTTCATCCAGTTTTTAGCTCGTCAGACGAAAATGGAGAAGAAGGGCCGCGAGCCGATGGAGACGGACAGTAAGTACGCAGAAATTGACAGTACACTGAAGAGCATCGACCGCAAGATCAAAGAGGGTAATGTGCTCGGGCACAATAAAGTCTCGGCAATGGCCGAGCAGTTCGCCAATAAGAATCAGGACGCTGCCGCGGCAGATCAGCCCAAAGTTCAGAGATCGGTAATTATTCTTTGGCAGTTGCAAAGGGAGAAAAATCGCATCACAGCCGCTCCATACTGCGTGTGCTACTCCACTGCGCTTTGATATATTATCGCTATTATAATAATCGCTCTCAGCCTGGCGTTGCTGCTTTATTTTTCGTACTTTTAGCCTTCGACGAGACGTTGCGCTGCTTTGCTTTTTTAATTCTTCTTGCCATTTCGAGGAAAAAGACGCATTTCTATATTTCATTCACTACTATGATACTGGGGATGTGTTATGATCGGGCGGATTCCCACATTAACGGTTTTTGCATTTAACGAAAAATATAAAGATAGAGACTGAGTTTTGGGAAAAAGTTCTCGGTCACCGGTTCGCCAATTACAAAAATCTCTGTAAATTATGGATAGAATTTTATGAAACTAGAATCACATAATATTAACATCATTACCGAGGTGCTAACAGAAAGTTTTTTCCAAAAATTAATCTCTATCTTCGTATACTTCGTTAAATCCAAAACCGGTAAAGTAGGAATCTTTTCGACCATAGAAAACCTTAAAATTTTTTATGCAGCTCAAAAAACTAAGATTATATACTGAAAAGAGTATTTTTATTTTTAGCATTATAAAGTAGCTATTTTCAGTTTATAATGTTTTTCTAGACATTCATTTTGGAGCTTTGAAAAAAGTTAAAAGCTTTCGTCATTTTCATGTAGTGTAGTAGAAGTAGATGTAAGAGATTTTTATATTCTTGAAGTTTGAGTAAAAGAAACATAAATAAATATTCTTACTTAAGTTTGTAATCTCTTTTTCTGCTTGAAGAATTTTGTTGCTTTTATTTAAGTATATGAATGAGTGGAGGAATTTTTTATTTTTAAGAGTAGCTTTGTAGTCTTATTTTTGTGTATTTATATTAAAAAATAAAGCACTTTTTGAAACTCATAATCAATAGATCTTACACATGCCTTTCAAACATTATTACTCGTAGAAAGTCTCATATAATTTTACCATTGCGAAACCATAAAGTATAGAGCATGGACGCTGTTTTGGAGGAGAAGAATCGATGGTGCACCGCTTTTTAATAAGCACATATAAAAAATATGTAGAAGGTTTATTCAGGGTTTTATGAAAATTAATCGCGTCGCTTCTATCATCTGCCAAGAGAATAACGATAGGAAAATATACATATATACCCTCGAATTAGCATTACAAAAGTCTTACTTTAGTCTTACATTTTAATATTTTGATCTTGATTGATGCTGGACTATTAAACTGTTTTCATTGCACTTTGATTCATATGGTAATTTTAAATATATATTAATAATCCATTCAATATAGCTTCTAATATAGTTGGAATTAATAAATTGTTAATTGATGTTTTAATATATTGCTTATAATGTTCCTTGTGTCATTGTCATAAAGTTGTTTTGTATTGTTCGATTAAAGGAATAATATTTAATACTTAAAATTATGCGTTATTTGCTTACTATCACTAATGAATTAAAAAAAAATCCTTTAGATCCTTTTTAAATGTATGAACTAATAGATAAGTTAATTCGATTAATTAAGGATAATAACACTGTAACATTTTAATCAACAATTCAATGATTATTTAATATAGCAGATCCAAAAATGTACTTTATCAGCTAGATTATTATTTTTCACACATAAAACCCTTTACATTGTAAATTACAGCTTAACTCTGAATGTATTAAAAAACCAACATTGACAATATGTCATTAATCGAATAAAAATTCCAGATACGAGACGTAAACTAATTTTCTTAAAAGCATAGAGCATGCGAATGTTTACCTTATCCTACGTAGTTATCGTGCATTTGAACGGTTGTGTGGGATTAATCACTGCAAATCCTGGTTGGCAACAAATCAAAATTACAATCGACTTTCTTTGCAGAACTCAAAGGCGGCAGTCGCGTTGCCAGCTCAGGGCGGCTCGGAGATGTGCCATTTCTGCGAGAAACGCGTGTATCTGATGGAGCGACTCACCGCCGAGGGAAAGTCCTTCCATCGCGGATGCTTCCGCTGTGAATACTGCTCGACCTCCCTTCGAATAGGTAAGAAGAAAAAGAATACTTTTACAAAGAACAAACAGTACAGTGAGCTCGTTTTATTGATGCTTAACCCTTCTTTCTCCAGGAAATCACACGTTTGATAGAGATAAGAATGGTGGCCGTTTTTATTGTACTCAACACTTTGGCTTGCCAGGAACCATGAAAACTAGAATAGAAAAGAAGAAAGTTCCCGTCACGAATAAAGAAAATATACCACAATCGTCCAATAGTCTTAAGCCACCTGATAAGGTAATACATATATATTTTGCATTATCATTCAAAATCTTTCTAACAACATTAGATAGAGTATTTGTTACGCTTACTTAAAATTGTTATTAATTTTTTACAAAAAAATATTTTAAATTAAAAATAAATGAAAGACATACAATAATCATAAAAACATATTTGTATATATGCATTTAACAATAACTGATAATCTTATTCTTAGGCTAAAATATCACTGGAGGGCATATCCGGACTGGACTTGCTCGACCGCGGCCAGACACCCGAGAGGATAGAATTCGAGAATCTGGCGGGCATATCCGACACCGAGGAGGCGCACAGCATAATGGACGAAGACGAATGGACGGACCGCAATTTCGGACCCTCGGCCGCCGAGATGGGCTCGAGCGATGACATTTCCGACATGAGGTACGTCTTTCGACTGCACTTTACGGAGGATTACGATATACAAGTTATTATTAGCAAGTTATTATAGATACAATATTATTAGCGATACAAGTTATTATTAGCAATTAGCTAATCAGTTTGTTCAAATAGTTTACATACATTAAATTATAATCGAATTTTCAGGAACATTTATTTTACATTACTATATGTGATTTTGATAAAAAATGTAAACAATTTAAAGGTTCAAAATTTTATATCAACTTTGCTTACATAATCAAATAATCGAACCCCTTTATACAATTTTGAAAAAATACAAGCAAAAGAAAGATAGTGATAAAAAATATTTGCATCTTAATTTATGTCACGTCCTTATTCGCTAAATCGTGTGTTTTAACTCTACAAAGCAAGTATACGTAACGTATCGTGCTTGAAATCTATACATTGTAAGGTCAAACGTTTTTTCCTCAGCGATTCGGATGACGATAACGAAGTCTTCGAGGAGGCAATCGATCAGCCTCTGACGACAGAGGGAACTTTGGAGCTGGCGAAAAATTGGACTCTTCGATACTCGCATCCACATCCAGCGGCAGCTCATTCCGATACGGGGAGCAACGAATACGAAGACTCCAGCGACGAATATACCAGCACAGGTACACTTCTTTTCAAATCTGTATAAAATATACATTCAACTACACTGCTATCTTTTCAATATTCAGTATTTATGGAAAAAATGAGTTCACGTAAAACGTTCAAGTCTTTTGGTTCCCTAATTTAAAAATCGAGATTAGACCATCAAGTATTTTTACTCGAATATTTCATTTATTAATACTCGAGTGTTGCAAAAGTTGCACAGGTTTTTTTAACGCAACAGAAGTAACAATAAAACGATGCCAACTCAAGGATTAACACTCTCGTTTACAGAGGAAGACAGCCAGACAGCGACGGAGGACGAGGACGACGTGCGAGCGCGCGAGCTGCGCAAAAAGGAGGTTTGGCTGAAGGTGCCGCCACGGGCCTCCGACACCGAGACCGGCTCCGAGACTGAGGTGAAAAACTCTCAAACCTCTACAAATAATAGGACCGACGATAATCCCGATAATGTAGATCGGACCGCAGCCTCCGCGCCCATTCGAATTACCGTTTCGAGCGGCGACTTAGGTTCAGAGAGCCACGCGAACGGCGTTGAGAGCATGGCCGTCGATTTAGAAAGCGAGTCCGTTGAGTCTAAAGTGGCCGGCTCGCGATCGACCGATGATGTTAACGGTAGCCAGAGTCCATTCGGTAGTTTACCCGACGCGATTCCCAGCTACGAGAGCGAATCCAGTAGTCAAAAGAGCATTGAAGCCCTCGTCGGACCTTTCGCCAATAGTAACGGATTCAATAATTTGCCAGATTTGGTTACCTCCTCCCCGAAACTTAGTAGACAATCTTCGCGTTTATCTTTATCTTTGCTATCCGATGACGATCAGTCTTTCGCGTCCTTGGAGGATCTTTCTATGAAAGACGACGATAACTCGGAGAAGTCGTTAACTGTGCGAATCACTACACCCGACTTATCTTGGCTCGAGGTCGAACAAGTTCTGAACAAGCCGGAAACAGGTGGTAGTCCACCGATTGTCATGGTAACCGCACCGACACCCACGACTGAAAAGCCACCCGAGAGTCTTCTCATAGAATCGTCGAGGCTCGTAGTACCCAAGGAAAAGTCACCGGTACGACACGAAGAGCCACCGGAAAGTCCTACGTCCTTTGACAATCTCATTCTAGAACTGAGACAGAGGAAGGCGAAGAACAAGGCTGAAGCCGAGGTCTCTCTCAAACCTTTGGCTGCCGAAACCGCGAAATTACAGATGAGTAAATATTTCGAAACCGATAAAAAGGCTAAAACGTCTAAAGCTGATGGTGAAAAAATAACCTTAAAGAAGAAGGATTCTACGACGAAAGATGAGAATGGCACGACCTCGAACGTAGTCGAGCCTCAAATGAAGTCAAAGGTATCCGATAAGTTAGAGAAGAAAGATATGCTCAAATACTTTAGTAGCGGTAGCTTCGATAGTAAAAGTAGTAAAGAAACTAGTCCTACAGCGAATAGAGTTGAAAATGGTAATGGAGAAATAGACATATTTGATGAGTTCACCAGTGGGGACTTAGAAGTAGATGACATCGAAAGAGAATTCAACGAAATTGAACGTCAGAATATAAGTAATCTGGAACTTTTAGAGTCCGTGGAAATAACGGAAGAACTGCCGGAAATAGACTTCGATATTCCTGATGACTTTGTGATAGATGATTTTGAGACTGCTATTGAAGCTTTAAATTCTAATGGTGTTGTAAATAATAAAGAGAAACTAAACGAAGATCATAAATTAAATGACGATTTCGGAAAAGAAATTCGACCAATTACTAACATTTATGAAACTATTATAGAAGAGATGGAGACTTCCGATAAGGAGTCGAATATTGATTATATGGTTACCGATGATCATTTGATGGAGATGATGCCACCAAATAATGGTTTCTTGAATGTTGTAATAGACGAAATGGAATTGCTTGACCAAGAACCAAATAATTGTTCTACAACAACTGACAACCATTTAGTAGATTTAATTCCTGAATCGAATACAGTTCAAGAAGCTTTATCTGACAAAAAGGACTCATTGAAAAATTCGAATGGTGATCATCCAATAATTGATGAATGTCCTATAGAAAATGTATACGAAAATGGATTAACGTCAGAAACTTTGAAAGACAAAACTCCAACTTTAGACGAGCAATCTCAAAATGATCTTAACACTGTTACCCACAATTTTGAAAAGCTTATTCCTGAAATGTCAGAAGAAATACCAACATTAAGAGTAGAGGCTCCAAATGAAAACGGTATATCCAAAATTATAGATTCAAATTCGAAAGATTCTCCAATGACAAAACCAACAGAAATCCAAAAACTCCCTTCCCCGAGCCCAATCAACTCAGTCCCTACAAATGAAAATGGTACACCCAAAACTACAGACTCAGATCTGGAAGATTCTCCAGCGACGAAACCAAAAGAGATCTCACAATCACCTAGTCCAAGTTCAACCAGCTCAGTCCCTCCAAATGAAAACGGTACACCCAAATCTACAGATTCAAATAAGGAAGATTCACCAGTGAGGAAACTAAAAGAGCCTCCAAAACTACCTCCACTAAATCGTACTCACTCGCTCCCTCTAAAACGTCACTCAATTCAAAAAATCATCATCAAAGAGCAAGAGATTCTCCCAGTGAAAATAATCGAGTACAATCCCCAAAGACTCAGTGCCATCGTAAACTACAGCGACGCACCATCGACGGTCAACGACGACTCGCCAAAAAGACCGGGCAGACGAAGAAACTCCCAAGAAAACTTATCCGTCTCACCACCCTCGACGCCAATAGCTCCGGTACGCGGCAACAAGTCGGACCTACGTAAATCCCTCAGCATAAGACTGCAGCGCAAGCACTCGGGCTCGGAATCGTCGGGCAAAGCGAGTCCAGACCTGGTCTCGAAATCGGCGGTCAGCTCTCCGCTGCCGAGGAAAAAGAACGGCATGCTATCGGGCAAAACCGATATGCACGGCTCGTTCAAGTCCGTCGATAACTCTTCTAGAACGAAGAAGGAGAAGTGCATCATATCATGAACCGAGTGTATGGGCAGTGTGCATTTTATACCTTCACGAGCTTATCTCTGGATTCTTTTGGGGTCGAGCTTTTGCATTTTAATCACGTGGCGCGAGTGCGAGATGGGATTTCGTCTGAGATCGGGCTGCAGTGTGACTTATGAATTTATAATTATTTTTTTACAGTTACGTACAATCTTTTTGAATGATTGTAAGCGAGATTAATTGAGGAATGTGTGATTAAAGACATTTCTCATTATATAACTTGCATGAGAAGTTCATAACAAAAATATTAATCACACGCTATGTAAATTATCATTTTATAGATCAATAGTGCTTAAATTCATAAAAACCAGCATCAAACGAAATCTCACGAAATACTTATCTATGATATTTCAGCACATGGTGCCCACCAATCAAACATTGCTCTAAATATTTTTGTTTAAATATTTAAACACCATTTTCTGCTTTTCACAAGACAATTTTCACTAGATAACGATAAATATTTGGTTTGGTCATATATATATATCACATCAACCAACAAATTAATCATTATTCTTAAACTAGGACATTCAGTCATTTTTTTGAATACGAAACTTATCTTAAGAAACGTAATGGTTCACTTTAAAAGAATTTAGAGTATAGTATGTGGAGTATAAAATACGATATTATAATGTACCGGTGCAGCGAGTATGTGTTTGTTGTACAGGCGAACGTATGCGAGCATTAAATATGTGTCTAATGACGATGGTATATATTCTTTTTATCAGATGACATTGTTTACTTTAATAATTGACTTTACTCGTGAGAGACTGTGTGAGATTTTATTTAAATAAAGGCTAAACAGAAATTGAAAAGGAAAGTTTAAATTTATGGCTGATGGTGATTAGCGAAATGTCCTATGTTTCCACACTTTTTTTTTATTGTTGAAATACGTTTATATAAGCAAGCCCCCCCGGAAAGAGAGAGAAATCATTATTATAAGGTAAAGGATACTTTGTATTTACGAATGACGTGTGAACTAATCTTCGATATAATTCTAACAGTCATTTAAACTGAATTAATCTCGTATGTGTTTGTTTAAAGTGCTTCAGCTCACATAATTGACAATTATTTATCATATTGTATCATTCTATTACCACCAGCCATGACTTTATGTTTTAGCACCAGCGAGATGACTGCATTACTGGAAACCTCATAATGCCCTTTAACATTACGAGTTCATCAAATTTTTACTTCTGATTTTTTACGTAATAAACGGATTTCATATATCAATTAAATTTAAAAATAATTCTTTACTTTCAATTTGATGGATTTCTAGTATTAAATCAATGTTATATTGCGATCTGGCTAAAAAATCTTTTTAACAATTAGTAAAAACATTGTTCTTTACTCCCGTGAAATATTTTTTTCCTTATTCAATATGATATGGATCTGCAGGTTTTTCCAGTAATGATTTTCTTCGTTATACATTGGTGATCCGCTCTGTTTCGCGAAAGTGTCAATTGCCCTCTAAATATAAACATTTTTCCTAACTTGTTTTCGCTCTTTAAAAGTGTTCTATAACTTATATGTTTAACTTCGTTCATTTTACACGACAAAAATCTGAGCTGTACGGACTACATTATATCATACAATCGTAATCAAAAAGCAAATCATTTAATATCATTCCCTATACATCTCTTCGAGTTTCTGAATCTGTTTCTAACAAACTGTTACTTGTTAAATTATTATTGTCAATTTGTTATAGATGTGGTAAATAATTTTTAAGTGTATTTTTAAAGCTGTACTCGTCAAGTTACTCCCACAAATATCCAAAACAAGTCACTAAACATTTCATGATACAAATTTTGTCATTATACAAGTATTGCAATTCATATATTTTCGTTCATCAATCGTTAAACGAATATTTTGTAAAATGCTTTCAGATTTTTTATCGCTTTGACCAATTACTAAATTTTTACATTTTACATAGTCATCACAATAACCTGGCAATTAACATTTGAGAGAATTGATTGCAGTTTGTACAAAGTAAAAAATTTGCGTTGTCCTCGAATTTATAAATTTCATACTTATAAATATGAATTTGTAAGCAAATTATAGAGATACTAAAATATTAAATCGACTTATCATCACCTTGATAGAACTGAACTTCGTGTTTCTTTCCGACTGATATATTTATATTTTAACTAATCCAATAAAATCTAATGCCACGTTACAATAAATAACCCCTTTGTCTATTGAAATCGCTCTCTAAATTTCTCGGGATCAAGTGATCCTTTCCTTATTCCAACAATGAATCAAAAGTAACGAATGAAATCTATCTATTTAACTGTGATCTATTGATTCTGAGAAATTTACAGAGGAAAAAATAACAATCCCTTGCGAAAATTAAAATGGAGAATGAAATGTGTAAGAATGAAAGATCTCAATGATTTAAAGTTTAACCTTACCATCCACAGATCGCGTCGGATGATTCCTCGTCAGAGGAGAGCGAGGAGAACTCTGCCACGGAAATATCGACGGACTCGGAGTTCGAGCACGACGGCACCACACCGACACAGCACGAGATACCCGAAATCACGATAAACGACTCGTTCGTCAGGAAAACTCGAGGCGATTACGTCGAACCGAAGAAGGTGCAGGTCAAAAGTCGGGTCATTACCCCCGTCAACGGCAACATCGTCAAGCACAGCGAGCCCAGTAACAAAAAGCAGCAGGCAGTAAGTCCCTTCCGTTTGTTTACCAATTAGTTGGAGTACAAAATACTCGTTTTAAAACTAGACAAGAGTTATTTAAGCTTTCTTCGTGTTCAAAACTCATCTACTACTGATTACGTTCCAGAAACAACAACTGCACGGTTATACAAAGCTGAACGCACTCAACGAGCATCCAGCACCGAAGAACCGGGTCGCCGCGAACGAGCTCAACTCGAACGTCAGCACGACACAAAACTCGAAACTAATAGCCTCGACACCACTGATAAATCCGCGCCGAGGCGATTACCTATTGAATCGTACGCACTCGACCGAGGGTATAGCCTCAAAACTCTCCCTCGAGCTGAAAAAGCGTTACTTGCTCGGTGGCTCGGGTCTCGGCGGCTCCGTCATGAAGTCCGGCTCGACGTCCAACGTCGACACTCGACTGAGAAATCTCAGTGACGCCATATCGCAACACCAGAAACTGTTGAATCCCGCGCCCGAGCCCAGCGTCACTATGCAGGCGTTCTTGCAGTCCAATAAACTGAGGACTGGAAGTACAGGCAGCGCCAATCACCCATTGTCACCTATTTCACCCTCTGCACTCTTTGGTTCTTCCTCACCTGTTAAAGCTTTTCCGTTCGATAGGAAAGCAGCACCTACCGTCAATTCCACTGCCGGTGAGTTAAGAGAACTATGTATAATCGCATCTCATGCGACCGAAATAAAGTATAACTACTAAATATGTTTATCACAACTATTGTTAATCTTGATCTATTTGTTCATCAGATCTGAATGCCAAAAACGTCCAGCTACCAGACCTCATCAAAGAAACAAGCAATCTAAAGGATCTCGAAATCAACCAGCAGCCGTCCAAATCAACCATCATCGAAGAGAAATCGTCTTCCGTAAATTCTCCGGAAGCCCTTAAAGAGCCGGACATAACCGTCCACGAAATCGAAACTACTACTCCGATCGTAGAAACTAAAATTCTGGAAGAGGCTACGACTGTTCAACTCAATGGTCAATCTCCAGGCGCCGTTAACTACGATGAAAACACAGACGAGCCGAGACCCAGGAGTCCTCTGCACGAGACGTCCATAATTGTGCCCCAAGTTGACTGGGAGAAGCAGAAGAAAGAGAAGGAGGAAAAGGAAAAGTGTGAATTGGACGAAGAGGACGACAGCATCGATGATTTCGATGAGATGGACAGTGATTCGTTATCTTCTAGCGACGAGGATGAAGCAGACAAAAATGATAAAATCATTAAAGCGATAGCAAATCTGTCGCCTCCGAGACTGCAGATCCACAGCACCGATGGAGACCTACTGTTGGACGAACAGGTGGAAAGGCACATCGAGGATGTGACCAACTTCGAACCCGATTCCATCGAATGCTCCTACCTCCTCGAAGAAAGCAATAAATTAATGCAGGGTAAGCTTGCGACAGTAGCAGCGATACCAGTCCAAAACACTTGTTCCAAGGAGATCGAGGCTGTCAACAGTAATCTGAAGCAGCTCCAGCTTCAAGACGAGCTGAACAAGCGCAACTTGAGTGGCTGCAGTAGTCCAACGTCACTCGCGTCGCACGCATCGAGTCATTCCGAGGAGAACGACGTGACGACCGCTGCCTATACCGAAACTGAATTCTCCGAGTGGGCGAGAGACGGCGACGATCTGGTATCCGAGGATCTCCGAGACGTCGAGTACGACATGAATCCGGAGTTCCAGGGCAAGGGCAAGAGGCCCTCGAACGACAGAATGCTGGCGAGAATGGCGAACGGCGAGGATCTTACCGACGTCGAGCTGGATTTCTCGCAGGAGGAGCTGAATGGCGACAAGACCAACTACCCCAGCACGATAGCCTCGAAGCTCTTGGCGAACGGCGAGGAGGACATCGACTACATGGACACGGACAACGAGAGCCTCCTCGAGGAGGACAGCCTAAGGGAGGTGAAGATGCCCAAGAACCGCGGCTACATAGAGTTCGTCAACTTCAAGACACCAGCCACGCCCGTGAAATCCAGCGCACCGATCGCCAAGAGCGAACTCGAGTACGACGAGTCCTCGGATGCTCTGACGCCCTGTTGCGAGGACAACGACACGAACATCATCGAGTTCGATCCAGTGACAATGGACGACGTGAGAGAGAGGCTCAGACTGAACGGTGCAGCTGCCGTCAACGGGAGAACCTGCGAGATCAAGGTGACGAGCTGCGACAAGGAGGAGCCTGCGCTCGAGGCCGTTAACAAGGAGCTCATGAGTCTGTCCATGGAGGAGGACAGTTTGCTGATCGTCGAGCCAGCGGAGGATACCACCACCAGTGAAGTGGTGACGATACTGGCGAGTCCGATCAATCCGATCGGCGGAGCGATTGTCCCTGCTAGCAGAGCTGACGATACCAGCGAGGATACCAAAACGCCTGAAAATCGTAAGTATAATTGCTCAAGTAAAAGCCTCGGCATCGTTTCACATTGTACTGTACGATAAGCTGCATGTTTTAGCGCCAGCAACGGAGCAGCTGTCCAAATCCCACGAGGACTCGAACAATCCGGACTATCTCGAGTACGTGAAGCGTCTGCAGTCTCGCATCGCCGAGTTCAGCAATGCCAAGGACTCGATCGACATCCACAAGTCCAAGCGCAAGAGCTCGAAATCCTCGACTCTCCAGAGTCGGACCGCCGAGCTCATAGCCGAGGAGATCAAGTCCCACGAGGTCAGCGCACCCCTCGACAATTCGCTCAACAACGGCCTCAACTCGCCCGCCACGTCGCGCAAACTCGAGGAATTGACGCGCGAGCGCAGCAAACAGAAGACCCTCATTCAGGATCTACTGATGGACAAGCTCGAGGCGCACAAGCAGCGCTCGGCCGAGAAGAAAGCCAGGCGAGCCGCGAGAACGGCATCGTTCACAACGCTCATCTGCAACGCGACGCCGGTCAAGGCGCCCGCGACTCCCGTCAAATTCATCCCCTCGTCCATCGGTGACATGAGCACGCCGCAGAATAGTCCCGTCAAAGCCACCAGTCAAGGTAGAGCCTGTGCTTCAGGTGTATGCGCTTGAATCGTATAATAGGCGAGAGTGATGAAAGACGATGTATGTATGTATGCTCGCGTAAATCATGATGTCGATTTATTCTTTTCTTCCATTTTTCGTACATCACAGTTAAACTCTCGAGTCGTAAGTAAATGGTCAAAACACCTTAACCACTCGACACATTCTAATTAAAGGAAACGTTTTCACAGGTGAACCCAACTACGAGAGGCCTCTTTCGATATTCCGACCGACGTCCCTCAACACCCGCGATTTGAGAACCGACGGCCTCGTCACTCCCGTCAAAGCCACCCCCAAAATCAACGAGCTGGACTTCAGAACCCCAGTGGCACCACCTCGACTCAAGCACGAGGAGGCGAGGAAAACCGCGGAGAAGGCTCGACAAGACGCCCGCGAGCGAGCGCGTCTGAAGAGCGACGAAGATCTAGGACTGAGTCCCGAGGATCGCATCAAGGAGCTGCGCATGAAGGTCGCGCGCAGACAACTCAAGTCCGAGACCGACGAGGAGCCGACGACGCCGTGCGCCAAGACGGCCAAACGCTACAGCTTCGGTCTGCACAGATCGACACCGGGACCGAGCAAACTGCAGACCAGCAAGAGCACCGACAATGTCAAAGCGATAGCGAGAAGAATGAACACTAGCCAGGAATCGACCGCCAAGAGTTTGGACGAGCTTCTCGGCTCGTCGGATTCGCCGAAGGACGAGGCCGCGCAGAAGAAGGCGAAAAAGTCGAAAGATCCCGAGAGGAGAAAGAGCATTATTCAAGCGGTCTCGGACTTTTTCAAGAAGAAGGACTCGCTATCGCCACCCGGAACTGGAAAGGATAATAAACTCTCCATGTTCCGGTTGACGCCCAAAGCGAAAGACAAGGGCAAGGTGAGTGAGCGCGATTCGAGGTGCAACCACCCTGGTGACTGTCACACTGCCGAGGAACTGCTCATGAGCTTAGAATTTAGAAACATTGAAGGAGAATTCGTTTTATTACGATGTAAGAGAAAAAAATGGAAACAAGTCTGTACACCGGCTAATCTATTTTTTTTTATAACTTACGCTCTAAACAACGCTATAAAAACTGCGTATATTTTCTTTTAATATTATAAATTCTGCACTTGTGAGTAGCCTCGTTTTAGAAGGAAAACCGTAGCATCGTTGTATTGAGAAGATGCTGAGACTTCAACATTATCGTTTTATCAAAATTTCCATATGTAGATTTCTCAAACTTTTCAAAGACAAAGAACTATGTATGTAATTTCCATTAGACCGAATGGAATTGGCATACAACAGTATTTGTGCGATTTGATGAAAACTGAAATCGCAGCACAACTTACGAATTACCCGACCTTCTTTTGACTTGTGTCTGGCAGTTGATTTACGCACGCTTCGCACGTAAGAAAAGTTTCATTCCACCAGGGTGGATACGCAACCAGAATATAGATATTCTTTCTTTTTTTTTTTCCACCGAGAAAGGCTGTCTGAGTCCGAGATTACGTTTTAACTTATTTTAACGTGTTTCAGTTGTTTAAATCATATTCGGATGGGTCAGATGTAAGCAATTTATAATACGTAGTCGTTGAACACTTTATCTTTATTTGCTCCAGTATACTTCAATTCGCTATTTTTAATTGCAGGTATACTTTTTCGTTTAGGCTTTAATTTTGTCGTGTGTAACAAATTTGCACTATACCAATGCCTATATTTTAATATTACACAGGCATATATTTTTACAATTTTGTCCTTACATTATACAGCTAAATCATATAGAATACTACAAAACATGCAAAAGTAACAACAGTACCTATATTATTTTGTATATATTTACATACAACATTAATGCTATTTGTACAGAAATGCAAACTACACGACGAAAAACATGAATAACGCTTCTTTTGTTTAGTTCAATCCTTATGTTAATGCTTTTTTTCATTTGATGCTTCTTATTTTTATTTTGATTTTGTGTGTGCTGAAAGTTTACCCTCGAAAATAGCATCTGCAAATTTTTCTGATATTGTTTGATTAAGCGCAAAGGGATTTCTTTAAAAACTGTATACAGATATTAAAACATCTGGACACTGTTACAATGTCTGTAATCACAATCAAAACAATAATCAGAAATATTTCTGGATATGATTACGTTAGGTATTAGTTTGTTTTTTCAAAGTTTTTCTCTAACAACTGATTTTAATCTTTTCATTTTAGTTGAGTTTCGATTTTTGTTACGGCATTTTTCACTGCAAACCGAAGTGTTATCTTTATGCACATCATTACCAATGCAAATCATATTTCTAAACATTGATCTTAACTTTGTACAAATATATATGTTATGAAAAAATGTGGTTTCATTGCGACTGACGTGCGATTGTTACAGTGAAAAACGTCAGTTGTGTGTTTTTAAAAATGTTTTCAGACTATTCATTGTTTTGTGCCTTTGCAGCTCGACAAAATCAATCCACAGTTCGATAAAAGGCCGAAAAGTGTATGCGAGGGAATGCTGAATGTTGGTAGTTTCTTCATAGAGAGTCCGCCACCCGTACCGCCTCCGCCCATTAACTATACAATGCCCACCACAGTTTCCGGTAAGAGAACAATTTTAAGTACATCGTATAAGTAACTTTTTAATTTCTTTGGTATTTTCTTATTCTCGTTTATAAAAATTATTATTCTTTTGCACGAATTTTTTTTAAGTTATATCAAAATTAAATTAATTAAACCCTATTCAAATGTTTATTTAGTATAGTTTTCTACAATTTTTTACGAACTGTTTAGTTCCTAGAACTTTCAAATTTCGTTTCGTCTTATACATTTATCTCAACAAATATAAATCTATGTTTTCTATGAAATGTGTCCAAATAGACGACAGCTTATCCGAAGAGGATTCGAAAACAACAGCACTATCAACTTCCCAATTGAACAAAAATTCTAATACAGCCGATGGCTCGTGCAATAGCATTCCGCGAAAATCAAAAACTGCCAAACGCATCGCAAGGCAAGCGCAATTGAAGAGGTACGCAACTATCACTTGAATGCCATATTACTAAAACTGTAATGAGTAAAAATAATAGATTTTATTGTTAAATATTTCTCGGTGCAGGTTAAGAATGGCTCAAGAAATACAAAGAAAGTTGGAAGAGACCGAAGTGAAGCAGAGAGAATTGGAAAGCAGGGGAGTTAGCGTTGAGAAAGCCTTAGGAGGTGAAGGAGGTAAAGGACACTTTTCTTTATCATCTTAGTATTACGCTAATTAATAACCATAATAACGTTTCTAAGATTTAAAATAAAAGCAATTCTAAAATAGATTTATAAAATAATTTTAAAATGGAATAAAATTATTTTGCTTAACTGATTTAAATATTGATATAATGACATTTGATTTTAAAAATCCAGAATGTTCAGATCGAGAAGAAGCGGATTTGTTGAGAGAATGGTTTGATCTCATGAGAGAAAGAACGGAACTTCGTAGATATGAAAAAGAATTGTTAGTGAGAGCGCAAGAAGTCCAACTCGAGGATCGACATGACAGGTTGCAGCAAGAACTTCGTGAAAGATTAGCTGATGATGGTTAGTAATCAAATACTTTTCTGTATAAGATTATTCTTTTTACTAGTTTCTTATTAATTATTCGAATTAAATTAAAGAGATCTGATGTTTGTAAAAAGTTATTTTGTATAAGAAGTATTCTATTTATCTACACTTTCATATTTGTTTTGTATATACAAGTAAATATTAATTTTAAATATTTTATTAAAATTAAAAACATTTAAAATCGCTTAAATAAAATTATGATTTTTAAAAATAAATGTGATACAATTGTAATTCATAATCGAGTATATAGATATTTGTAAATATGTATACAATTGTAATTCATATTCGTGTACATAGATATTTGTAAATATGTAAAAAAAAAATATTAGTTTTATTAATACTCAGCGAGGGTTTCTTTGTAAGCACTGATTAACATGTGCTTCAAACTTACAGATGACAAAAAAACGAGCGCCGACGTGAAGAAAGAAGGGGAGATCCTAACGGAAATGTTAGAGATCGTCGCTAAGCGCGACTCGCTGATAGCTCTTTTGGAAGAGGAGCGACAAAGGTGGCGTAGACCCTCGTGCCCGACACTCATTGCACCCACCAAGACTGCTGTGGATTCCTCCAAAAGCGAGAGTTCACACGTCTCCTACACCCTCATTGTTTTGGCAATTCTAGTCGCATACACGCTCTCATCCTTCCTAACCGAATTCTTTATCTCATCTCACAAAGAATCTCTATTGTTTTTCGCCTAACGCATAAAGCAGTACTGTAAACTGGATTTTTCTTCTTTTAAGATGACATTTTGATAGAATGATGGAACTTTCTTTGCACAAATTTTATCGTGTACTTAATTTGATACGTTTTTATACATTTTTATGCTATCTTATACAAGAGATACTTTGTGCAAGGAGTAGATACTTACCATCGACGGTTTTTCTTTTAGCAAAAACGAGAATTTAAAAAAGATTTTTCAAGAAAAAGAAAATCATTTTAATCATCATTAATCAGAGTGGCTGATATTTTATTTTTTTCTTTAACGAAGATAATACTATTACAGTACTTCGCATAAATGCCACGCTATGTCACAAAATTCGAATCTCATGCATGGCTTTATTTTTTTCACTATTTGCTTTTGTAATGTAGATTTTTTCTTTATTTTTTTTTTCGTCGAATATTACGAATGTAACAAAATTTATATATTTTTACGAATGTTATGATATATTTTTTAAAAGACTATTATTGCACTTTTTATCTACAGCAACGGAAGTCTGAAACTGTTAAAGATTTATGAAATTAGTCTGCATGTTTTAAAGCAAGTGCATGTTAGATTTATAAAATGTAAAAGATGATTATGGAAATTAAGTGCTTGAGTATAAAGTACTCTTTATA
This sequence comes from Megastigmus dorsalis, assembly GCA_900490025.1. Lineage (NCBI taxonomy): Eukaryota > Metazoa > Arthropoda > Insecta > Hymenoptera > Megastigmidae > Megastigmus > Megastigmus dorsalis. The sequence goes on along the minus strand of UELU01140886.1, from coordinate 37,644 downwards.
TGAAATACGAGATTTCACTATATATTGTTAAGTTTACAATATACGAATCATGTTTACTAGAATGGAACTATATTTTTATTAAAGCAAAGTTCTAATCATAATTTATAAATGAATTTATAGAGATTGTTGAAATCTTCAAGAGATATTACATTTTTATAATGAGAAATTTACAAACATGTGCCTTTATCATAATATATTATATCGTTACTGCTTTCTTACAAAGTTTCTTCTTCATTTATACCAATTCTAAGCTTTTTAATACAATTTGGATACTTTAACTTTTTAACTGCAATTTACATTCAGGGGAGTATACATACTTAGTATTTATATAATTCAGTTGTTTAAAAAAGGAGTAAGTATTAATATTTTATGCAATATTTTTAAGAAAAATATAAATTATTTATATTGAATAAATTTTATTTAATATTACTTTAATACAGCATTAATTAAATAAAATACATATACTTACTCATTTTATTATTTGGCTAATTATTTTATAATTAATTCAACAATTATTTAATTTGTTTTTCCTATTTTTTTGTTTTTACTAGATATTACAAGTATACTCCTCTGATTTAAACAAATATATTAGTAAAGGGGCAGTGATAATTACTGTACACTCAATCGTGGGAGCTCATAGTACATCTGCTTTATGTTGATTCATAATTATCAAAACATAATACCCAAACCATCAGAAACATTATATGTGACATATGTGTCAGTGTCTCTTTAAAAGAAAAAGGTTTCCTGAGCACATGAAAAGTTAGACATTACGGGCAGAGGGTATTAGGGAATACGCACAGCTTCGCTTACTTTTGCACCTCTGCGCAGTGCATTTGACAAAATTACTGGTAAGCCGGCGCTTATCACTGATCAATAAAATTTCCAATAGTTAAAAATCTAAAAGTTAATTTAATTTTGAGCAAATGAAGATGATGTTGAAAGTCAATTAAAGTAGATTTTACTTCACTTAATGAGGGATCTCAATTATAAAATTAAAGAATTTAATTAATATGACTTAGCATTACTTTTAGAGAGTAATAATAGAACTCTAATTAAAAAGAATTAAAAAGTAAAGACGTGCAAGTTGTAACAAGTAATTATCAGTAATTATACGGAATTCTTAATTTTAAGCAGGGATTTCCCTTCAATGTGTGAAGATTCATTGTTATTCTTAGACTATCTCTTTCTTATACAAAAGTGAAATCAGAAATACATATGTCATGCTTTAATTTCTTTGTACAAGTTTGATGTGTTTATAGATTTTGTGATCTCGCATTTCACAGTGTAATGTTTTTAAGAGCTTTCCTGTTTGTTTTGCACACACTTCTTACATTTTTAATTATCGAGTGAAAAGCTTATATTTCTTTCAATAATTTTACGACAAATATTCTTATAATGATTAATAATTTACAATTTTTTGTGATTGCAGGTACCAAGACGAAGATCGAGACCTCGAGGCACAAATGCTATCGAAAGGCCTACAATTGACTCCTATGAATAAGCGTGGCTCCAAGTATTCCGTTTAGGATTCCAAGCAGTATTGCCTATAAAATCGCATCGTGTGTTCACACGCCTTCGTTATTGCAATTTACACATAGAAGACTGGGATTGATTAAAAAAAAAGAACATAAGCAAAGAAGCAAATACAGTTCTTTGTGAGTTTTCTCTTTCGTTAACAAGGAACAAAGAACAATTATCCGTGCAACAATTTTTATATTGTCTTTGTTTTGCAATATTATATACAAAATATCTATGAACGAATTTTTATGGATATTATTGATCGAACCGAATATAGACTAAGTTGCAGTTGATTTACATTTAAAGAAAAAAAATGTATTTCTCTTGAGTCGCTGAAAAAATGGTACTATACGAAAAAGAAATACCAATGATAGAGAAGAAAAAATCAAATGTTGCTCTCCGATGATCGAATTTAGAAATTGAATGTTCATATATTTAAAGTAGAATTTTATCTCGGCATTAGAAACGTAAATATTCTATACCGTATAATTCGTAGAGAGTGAGGATGGGAAACAAACGTGGGGGAGAGAGAAAAAAAGAAAAATATTTTTGATGGATGATGTATGCAAACGAATAAAAAATGCGTGATATGTATATTCTATGAATTGATAAACGAAAAAAAAATCTATTTTTATGTTTGCAAAGAAAGAGACTGGTATAGTTATTTTAAAAATAACAGAAGATATTGATTGTTGTAAGGTGTAATTAAATAAGTCACTGTATAGTCAATTTTTTACGCAAACGATAGTTACATCAATGAAGATGAAAAAAGTAATGGATTATTGGTCCTAATTACAATAAAACGATTATGTACTTGAAAATTAAATTTTATTAATAAAACAATAAGGAGAAATATTGGTTAAAATTTAATCATTGTCAGTGTTAAGAATCAAATTTTAAATTAATGAAATCGATGAACTTAAAAATTGAATAAAATATAACTCTAATTATTTTATTCAAGAGGCTGTGTTGACTGTGAAAAGATCATGAAAGGTTTGCATGCAGAATGTAAAAAACTTGAGAGGTTAGTCATATTGTTTTTTTATGGACTAAAGTTGGAAGCAGAAAATAATAAGCTACACTATGAGCTATATACACACATATATAAAGATTTGGTTCATCAGTAAGACTTTTATTTCTGTTGAAACATATGGAAATGGAAAACCGAAACATGTAATTTATTCGAAGAAAAAAAATCACATGCCTCGTTATGAAAAAATTTTTGTTACGAGGAATGAACACTCATTTACTTACACTTGGTAAAATATATTCATCGGAAAAAATAAATAAATTTAGATTGTACATTATTTATTTTTCAATCAAAACTTTTTACCAAATTGGATCGTTCAATTTTTTAATTTGCTATCGCCCTCGAATAAACGCTCGTTTGCAATGTCACGTTCACATAAAATGTTTATACATCATTTTTAAGATTATGTAAAGGCTATGATAAATGAAAGAACATAGTTGGAATAATTTGTTTACACGCTTCAAAAAAACTTAACACTGATTTCTGCCAAATTTCTCCTTAAGTTGTAATGAAATCTTATCAGAATAATACGAATCTACTGCATGCTGCCATTCCTTTCGGTATACATTCGTAGCTTTAGTTAAATTAAAGCAGTGATAATCTGGGGTTTAAGTGATACGCATTGTGTGTCCAGTGTCTGTTGAATGTCTATGTGTCAAGTAAACTTAAATTAATTATCGCTAATAGTGCTAAATAATGATAATTTACAACACAATAACTGGTCTAATCATTTTCATTATTGTTTTTGTTTTTAATTAGACACAGGCGCTTAAAAGAAACGTACGAATGCATAAATAAGCGATTTAATCATGTGAAATACGAAAAAAGGAAATAAATGAATTGTTCTCGTTACATTGAACGATACTCCATCGTCTCGTAATATTGTAATTTATAGATAATTAAACCTAGTCGAACGAATAAAAGTCATAATAGTTTTTCTTTTGTGGAATAATAGAGTATTAATATTTTCAGCCCAGTAAAAATTAATGTAAAATTCATAAACAGAAACTCTAGATAATATTTACATTAATCGATGTTAGAAACAATATATTAGAGTATTTTCATTTTTAATTAATGTAACGGGCACACATATGTACATATTTATAAATGATTTGTATTGATTAGCCTTCAAGTAATAACGACAAAGATCCATACTCGAATTTCTGTATGAATCTTTGTCGTCAACCTTGTGAGGTTGATTAATTTATTAATTAATTAAAAACCTGTATGATTTGTACAGACTTAATAATACACAGTCACAAGATAATTATTATAAGATCCATACAGTTTAAACGCGACTAAATGTAACTACAAAGACTACTAACATGACGAGAATAGCCAAACATTTTACTTATGTTGCCTACCACTACGCTAATTTTAATAAATGCTTTTATATCAAAATATATCGAATATTGTTGTTACTTTCTTTTTCCTACCGTTTTTCATTCTAGTATTACGTTTATTTATTATTTTTATCCAATGAAATAATTTTATTAATTGACAAATTATACAGCTGAAGAAGGTTGAAAGAGTTGAACGCTGCAGCGAACAAATTTTACGCTTATTTATTAGCGACGTTTCGGGAGTTTCTGTATACTCCCCTCTTCAGGCTTAGCTGTGTAAAATAATTTTTTTCACATAGTCAGCTATACAGTTATGAAAAAAGTATCAGTTAAGCCAAAGATTAAAAACGTAGAGCACTTTACAGAGAATTCTGAAAATTACTCTCCTGAGTCTCGCAATCGACTTAGAAAGTCTATGCGTTACGAGACTCAGGGGCAAACTATTCAAATCTGAAATGCGCTGTGATCAATTTTATCAACCTTCTTATTTGTGAGATTTTAGCGAACAATAAAGCCAATTGACAACTTTAAATTATATAGCTATTGAAAATAAAATACAATGTATTAAATACACATTTTTAATAATTTCAAAGCCAATTTTATATAAATTCTTTAAAAAACTAATATGTTATACTAGACTTAAAAGGGAATAGATATGCACTAATTTCAAAGATTCTTCAATTTAAAACTATACTATATAGTTTCAATCATATGTATACTGTCGTCAGTTTATTCATTTATATTTATTTTATTCTTACACTAATTTCTTATATCTTAGTCTTTTTGTGTATTTCATAGTTCATCATCAGTGGTACATAATTAATAGATTTTATTAATAATGGTGCAGTTTAACAATTATTTCCCTAAACCTATAAAGGGCCTAACAGATCTATTTACGTTAGTTTCGGTGAGTCAATAATTTGTAATAAAAATTTGCAATTTACATGGTATTGTGCAATAAAACGAATTTTACAGGGATTTTTTTTTGTAAAAGCATTTAAGTATGTTAAAATGTTGAATAGCACGCATTCAAGAGGAAAATATGCTTCGGCACGTTTAAGATATGATTATCAATTCGTGGAAAGTGATCCTTTTTGGTTTTTCCAAACCATTAATAGTTTTAAGTCAATTATATCCATAAAAAATAATAATTAGCATTATATTACAATTTCAATTAAGTTAACCAAGCTTCATGAACCCCAATGATAAACTGTTTCTATTGAAATATTTAAAACAAATTGTATATATAAAATAGGTAAGTTAAAATTTGACGATTTTAATAAGAAATCCTAAAATTTACTCTACTAATCCAATTATGTAAAGTAACATGTTTTGTCACATTGGGGTGAGCGTATAACAATACCGACTAGTTTCACACACTTGGATTTGCAGTGTGTAATAACGACTTTTAGCCTTATTGGGAATTTAAATCAAATTATGGGCGACATCAACATCTTAAAAATTCAGTCAATTTCACCCGATACAATATTTCCATAAAGCTTGTGTGTATACTTTAACATAGGAAGTATAATAATTCAGTGTCATTTACATAATTGCCTACTTTTTTATTATACATTATTGTCAAATCATGTTTTGTTCTAGTGAAAATAAAAAATGGTAAAAATGTAATACAAGATTTTATTTTGGCTCATCAAAATAAATACTTTTCCTACGAAATAAACATATCACTTTGAGCCAATGCAGAAGTATATGTACCGGTCGTCGTGTTGCATTTTTTTAAGTTTATTAAACTTGTATAAATAAGAACATTAAATAGGAAAGAAGTAAATACTTAGATGTAGAAAGTGATTTATAATACATTTATCGAAAATACTATAAATTGGAACAATACTTTTCATGTTTTCCAAATTATACCTATTACAATGACTTACTCTCAATTTCGTCACGAGTAGAATTTTATTATTTCCTGATGTCATTATTGATTCTTTAAACCTGCATTTACATAAGAAAGCAATACGTTTGAACTCGTACCAAGAAAACCAAGTGCCATTGTTCACTTACAAGAGAAGGAAATATGATTTATAAGTTTTAGACCATAAGAGTATCGTATTTGCTCATGAATATACTTACGGATGATCTTTATATATACTGCTTCACGTATTTCATCTGTTTAAACTAAATAAGTATAAAAGAAACTAAGTTCCCTGCTCACATACGAGCTCACATAGCTTTAAAGTTCTACTTAGGAAAATGGAGAAAAGTGTATTAGTTTTTCTGTGTCTCGTAGTTTATACTCAAGGTAATGTGTTTTAAGCGTTTATTTCGATGAAAATAGTTATTTAAATTCATATTAATTGTAATTTTTATGACATTCTACACCGAAAAAACGATAGCTTACGATAATTTCGAAATCATAAAATTTATCGTACAAATTTTTTTTATAAAAATATCGTTTCTTTTAAAACACTACGCGCGAAGTTTGACTTCTTGTCCAAGGATCGAGTATGAGAAATAGCCGATTGCCGTTCTCCTAACAAAGAGTGCGAGAAAATAAAAATAAACGTAAGAGAACTTAATTAGTTCGTCATTGCGCACTTTGATTCGCTCGGGCGACAAATTCCACTCGTGCGTGAATCACTTACATATGAAATATTCTTTTAACAAATAGTGAGTCAAACTATTTACATCTCATTCGCGTGGATGTATGAAGACAAAGATGAATCATCGTTAATAACAATTTGTAGTGATGAAAAATATTGAAAAATCGAATAGATCATCTAATAGTATTTATATAACAATTTAGAATTCAATGATCATCAACGATTTCAAAATTTAACCGAAACAAATATTTTACTTCTTAGGAGGAGTGGTTTCTAAACTTAGGATTGTTGATGGTAGTGATGCATTACATGAAAAAATTCCGTACCAGGTAATATATTTCTGTTCGTAGTAAAAAGAAAAAATAATGTATAAAAATTGAATTCTCGAGAACAATAAAGTTTTAGTTTGTTTATTTCTACATACGAAATTTGTAGTATTGGTTTACACTAATGTTTGTTTGAAATTGACTTCTTTCTCGGTGTGCTTATAATCTGAAAGCTCCTATTGTTAATTTAGTATTGAGTTTGATTATTTTTTTTAGGTTTCTCTATTTAAAAGCGGTTCACATTTTTGCGGAGGTGCTATTCTAAACTCTCAATATGTTTTGACTGCAGCTCACTGTGTTACTGAGTAAGTAAACCGAATATATTAGACTATTCTTACTATTTTGGTAATAATTATTATTAACTGCAGTGTTGGCACAGTTAAGCATAGTTTGGCTTGAAAAATTATTCCATTATTCAGGTGGATTTCAGGTGAATTCACCCAAAAGTCACGTGCATTGCACAAATGAAAATTACAAATACGTCATGTGAAATTCATTAAAAATCCACGTGCCTTTTATATAATGTTCAGGGGGATTTATCTTGAATTTTAACTGTTAACAGCTAAAAAATGAGATGGATTTATAAAGAATTTCACATGATGTATTTGGAATTTTTTTCTTATGAAATGTTGGTGATATTCAGGTAAATGGCGTCTGCAATCTTCGTGTAATTCACTTGAAATCCATGCGAAAATCCAATAACCTGACAGGGTAATTTTATTTTAGTATAATCATTTTCTTCATCAATGTTATAGTAACTCGCCTTCGCTTTATTCAATTATTGCTGGAGCTGATGATCTGAAGGATCTTTCTAAAGCATCTGTTCACAATGTAATCAGTATCAAGTCACATGAAGAATACATAGACATACAAGAGGAACATCAAAATGACATCGCCATAATAAAAGTAAGCTTACCGATTCGTTATCAGTACTTTTAGATAGCGTTAGGGGAATATTTTAAATTTTTAAGTAATTCTTAAGTAATTATTTATACAACAACAATTGCTTAGGTGGATCCACCTTTCAAGTTCAACTCGCTTATCCAACCAGCTGATTTTCCCGAGCCCGGTACACAATTTGGTAGTGGACAAGAGGCAACCGTATCTGGATATGGATCGATTGGAGTAATGATAAATATTCTTCTATAGATGTTTGATTAGCAAACCTCGCGTCAAAAAATATGCTTTATACGTCATTTCTCCATTTTAACTGTGATGTAGGTAAACAATACCGGGCCGCAGCGATTCCAGAAGACCACCGTTTACATCGAAAGCCAAGGTTATTGCAAAATGTTCTATGAGCCAAGGAAGATACACAACACTCACATATGTTCCGTGAATCTTCACCAAGCAACAGGTTTTTGCAACGTAAATATTATATTGCTTAATACTTTTCAATTGATTAATGTAGAATTAAGTAGTACTGGATAGTTGTATCTGTAAAAATCAACCAAATTACCGAGCGATATAACTTATTTTAGGGAGATTCAGGTGGCCCATTGATCATCTATGGAAAAGTCGTAGGAATCGTATCTTATTCTACAAATTATGGTTGCGGTGTAGCTGAAGAGCTCCCACAAGTTTATACACGTGTTTCTGAATTTATCGACTGGATATTCGAAAATATGGATGAAAAATATATTGGCAGCAATAACAACAACAACAATAATAACAATAATAATAATGAAATACCAAATGGTAGCAATCATAATTTATCACATGGTATCAAATACTTGCAAACTAAGCTTATGCAAAAGATAAATGATTTAAGAAATTCTCAAAAAACATATTATGATAGCTGGGTAAATCAAATGAATAGCCAACATCGACAGATGTTAGCAAATGTTTGGTAATTTGCTAAAACTTATAAGATAAATATATGTAATTATTATATTTAACCGGTTATAGTACTTTATTTGATTACTCCACATTTTTTACCATAAGTATTGTACTTATTATTTTCCTTTCAATTATATATACACGTTTCAATAAAAATATTTTCAAATTGTGTTTAATATAACTTGTCTTGATATTCAAGTGAATGAATTCGGTATAATTATATATACTTATAGCTAAACACATTAAATGAAAATTTACTAAAGCTTTATGCAGGCATATATTGATATTAAAATCAGCTGTTCATTAATATTCAATTTTTACAATGCAGCGTCAAATAAAAAAATCACGGAATTAATTTTATTTATATAAGAATAAATTATTAAATATTTAAATTAACATGTCTTACATGGTCCTACAATAATAATGAATATACATATATGCTTTTTTAATTTATTAACCACTCAAACCTCCTTAGAAGCTCATGTCAGTCTTATAAATATATATTTCAATTTTTAATAAATACTCTTGGTCATTTCAAATAACCTATCAATAATAAAATCTTTTTGATTAGTATCTGTTTAACATTCTTTAAAAATTTTTCGCTCTTTCGATACACACGACTAACACAAATACAGAAGGGTCTGTTTTACAATCAGTTTAGTGTAATTTATCGAATTCCAATTTATTCAATGTCGCTTGGTGATGTTTGGAGATATCGGAATGGTCAGTTTGCATTTCTTCGCCAATGGCAGCGGCAAGTACTTTCTAATTGGGTTAGCCTTAAAATTTGTCTCTTGACGAATTTTCAAACATTCCTCTTTTTCTAATCGTTTTTGTTCCTCCAATAACTGCATACAATAAAAATTTAATAAAATATACTAACAAGTAGACCACAACTGTACCTTGCATTTTCATAAAACTTTTCCTTTTATGCAAAATAATGAGTGCCCCAACTTTATTTGAATGAGGCTTGGTTTTTTAAATAAGCGTTTTTCAAGCTTTAGTATATATTCATGAAACGTCATTCAAATGTATAAGGGGCTGGGCACTTAAAAAGAAACAGGAACAAATATAGAAACTATACATATACTTATACGAGGAATAAAATATTTGCTCCGTATATTCGTTCCTTTCCTCTTTACCATTAACCAAAATTATTTTCTATATTTGTTCCCGTTCCTTTTTAGGTGTCAATATTTCAAAACATCACAATGTGGTCGGGTGTAATGAGATGAAAAAAGAGAAATAACTTTCAGATTATAAGGACAAAGGGAGCCCACGCACTACGGGAAACCAAAACCGAGATTTTAGACAATGGAATTAAGTACCTGTGTAAGTCTGTCTAATAACTCCCATAATAGCAATTTAAACAGCAGGGACAAAAGTTCATAACGCGCTCCTAGTCACCATAGCTCAATAATCAATTGCATGCAACTGTTATAAAAGGGAAATTCCAATTAGGGATTTAAAGACCATTGAATAAATTTCATTTGATTTCAATCTTCTACAGATTATGAGCACAACCTGCTAGTAGTTATAGAAATAGTCACTTTTCTAACTACTAATATGAATCTCATAATCTGTAGAAAATTGAAATAAGTACAAAAAATAAATAAATTTTAAAAATAGGATATGCTACAGTCGGAAAGATTCCTACCTTACCGGTTCTTGTATTTAACGGAATATATAAAGATAGAGATAAATTTTTGGAAAAAATCTCTGTCACCATCTCGGGAGCAATGTAATCAATACGTTGTTCGAATTTCATGAAAATCCATCCACAATTCACAGAGATTTTTATCGTCGAAAATTTCAGAGATAATAATCGCTGTGAATTACGAACGAAATTTTCGATTACAAAAAAGCAGAAATTTTTCCGATCACAACACATTCCCTTAATATAAAATAAAGTAAATTAGTATAAAAAGATTTTATACTAGTGGAATGCAATTTTAATTACTGGTTCATGACGATTAGAAGTGCAATCAGATAACGAAGAATCATTTTTTAAAGTTTTAGCCAAATCGGTTTCCCGAAGTGCAATATATTATGCTTGTGAGTATAAAGAATTGATTTTAAATATTTGTTTAAATATTTCTCTAGGCATATCAAAGTAACCGTGTTCAACATAATCACCTTATTTTTGTAGTGCTCTCTTTCTCCCTTCTTCTCTTTTGTCTTCTCTCTTTGTTGTCTCATTAATGCCCTCGAGGTCGTATGCAGCTGCGGCACTTCATTACATTTGGATGTCTTCAAAGAAGGACACCGTTTTGAGATCTAAAACATAAATACGTTCATCCTCTTAAGCATGCACCACCACGGACCCGATTCTACATCAATTTTTCGAAATTTTGACAGTATTTTATTAACGGATTCATTACATAATTATTCCTACTATCACCGGATTTTGATTATAATTATCATTTACTTCATTAATATTTTATTCCTTACTTCATAAAATTCCATCCATAATTTCCAGAAACTTTTGTCTCGGAAATACCTTCTATAATTCAGAGAAATTTTTATCCCCGATATTTTGAAGAAAAAAATCTCTGTGATGAATGGAATTTTATGAAACTGGAACCACTTAATGAAAACGTCATTATCGAAGTGCTGATAGGTAGGGTTTTTTTTCAAAAATTAATATCTATCTTCATATATTTCGTTAAATAAAAACAACTGTAAAGTAGGAATCTTTCCTTAAAAATAAAATAATCCTGTATTTAAAATTACCGTAGGTTTCTCCGATGTCGCTGATATCTTTTGCTTACGTATAATGTTTGCTGATTTTCTTAAGTCATTTACGCCCAATTTTTTGGTGATACCAGTTTTTCTTGTAAAATTCTGTAAAATATTGGTCAATGTAAATTAAACCACCAGAAATGTATGTTTAATCAGTATATAAGCTATATACAATATTGCTTTGAAAATGAAAAGAAAAAACAAAATAAACATTATGCAATTGATACCTTAATTCGAGATATCGAAACCTTTTTCTACCTGTATTTAAATTAAAACTCACAGAATTGTAAAAATATTAGAATATTTAAGTCCATTACACATTTTTCTGTAGTTTCAGTGGCGGTATTTACTTTATTGAAAGTTGCTATTCCTTTTGGTGCTGCTATTAAGCCGTAAAGTTTTTTATCATGTCGTATTTTGTAAATTGTCAAACTTTTACGTTGAGATGAAATCTGTAAATTGAATTCTTGTACAAAATATATCAACTAAAATATTTCGTATAATATTTCTTTTTTTTTATTTTTGTTTACATGTTCCTCAATTTCTTTGTGGTAGTTTAAAATATATTCTTTTATTTTCTCTTTTCTTTCGGCTTGTATCTGAAATCGTAATGAATTTTGGATAATCTTTTAATTTACCGACAATATTTTAAAATATTATAAGTGATTACGTCTTCATTCTTTTTGTTGAAATTTTTGTCGCACAATTTTGTTTTTTCTGTTATCCTTAAAGAAATAAAGTACAATATTTTACATTATATCTTATTTTTTATACCATTAATGTAGAATTATAAACACTTTACTATTGTACTTACTCAAGGCGATCATTTTCAAGACACTGTCTCCTACCTATACAAAAAATAATATATGTATGTTAATATATACTATTTTAAAAATAATATATGTATATATTACATTATAATATAGTCACACTAATAAAGTATTCAGTTAATGTCTAATTAGAATACAGAACGTAAGATAGAATAGAATACAGCTATTGTATCATCAGGAAAAACGTGGAATGAAGTAGAAAAAATGATGAATGAATATACAGATGAGGTCTCAATATGGTTATCACTTAACAAATTAACATTAAATATAAACAAATCAGTATATATTACTTTTGGCAATTACTCTGATAGTGTTCCTAAACAGTTTAATGTAACTATAAATAATGAAAAACTAAAAAGAGTAGAAAAATGTAAATATCTTGGAGTTATTTTTGACGATAATCTAAAATGGGATGAGCATATTAATTATATAATTAAAAGAACAAAATATTTCATTTTTGTCTTTTACCAGCGAACAGGAATTTGCTTTCCTCTGCTGGGTTACCTTTTGTAATGCAATGTACTTACTCTGGTTAAATAAATAAATAAATAAATAAATAGTGCATTTAGTTTTGTTTTCAATAGTTTAGTAAGAGTATCAGATTTTATTTTTAGCTCAAAATATTTTAAAATCAAAAGTTAGCACTCTTGGACTAATTTTCAAATGCTAAAAATGTTGTTATGCATTTAGATGCATGCAGATATTATAATTACGATGATTTGGTGGTAAAAGTAAATACTTAATTCAATGCGTTACATATTAAGGTTTGTTAAACATTACGATGATATGTATGGGATGGTATGAAGAATATAGCGAATCTAATTCATGAAATTACACTTGTATGACTATTTATCTTTGCAATTATTGATATAAGATGTTAAAGACAATACAAAGATATGAATAGTTTTTTTATTGCAATTGACTTAAATTAAAGTGTGAAATTAAACCTTTATAATTTGAATTCAGTGTTATAAAAGATTAGATATTTCATGTTTTATGAGTTAATAGGTAAGCGTTTGGTTTTTAATCTTCATGATAACACTTCAATATGATTTAGCTTATCACCCAATTTAAAATACAGTTTTATACCATATTTTATGAGTTGCAAAGTTATAATTGATAAAACTATTTTTTTTAAATTATGAAAAATACCAAACTCTTTATCACCGTGAGTCATTGATTCAATCATTGCGGTCTTCGATAATTCAAATTGCCAATAACGTTTTGAGTGTTTATAAACCCCTCTTGATTAAATATAATTAAAAGAACTGCATAATATCACATCTTGTTTTTGTTAATTTTAACGTTTCAAAAGAAATAACTCTTAATAAATTTGTTTTTTTTATATATTTAATAATCATTTTCAAAAAAATGAAATTTGACCAACACTGCATAAAATTTAGCTGTACTATTTATACCTGTTACTTTAATGAGTGCATTTTTAAAGGAAAATACTTTTTTAATTATAAATAAGTAACATTACGAGCGATAAATTTTATTCTCTTTAAACGCCACACATGCATATATACATATATATATATATAGAATATTATATATATGCCTGATATTGTACCTAGTAATGCTAATAATACTAGAATAAGTAATGCATTTTATACTTATTCGCTTTGAATTAAGAAAAAAAAATGTTTAATAAAACTGAGCATTAATCTTATTTATGAGAAATGCGTCTTTTAGAAGAAATGACGAGCGCCATTATGCTGCACCGATCGGCATAGCCCCGCTCTCCCCTATACTGCAGGGTAGCTTAGTCACGTATAGTCCACTAAGGGGCAAAGCGTTGGAGTGAAAGTCTTCCCTTTTGTGAGTGTAAAATTCTTGGGCTAATCCGGGCCTGGACCGACCGATGTATACTTTGGTCGGATGGGGCGCAATACTCGCCTACCGGTCTATTAACATAATATATCTTATATAAGTAGGTACTTAATACCGCGTAAAACACTCCTGAAGACGAAAGCGTTAAATGTTAACAAAAAAATGTGTTGATAAAAGAGTTACTAATTTTGAAATTATCCAATATATAATTATCATTTATCTCTCTAAATTTAAATAAGTGAATAGTCACTATAAATAAGTAAAAATGTTATTCTTTTGTATAATGGGAAATGACTTTATCGTTCATAGTGGTTTTAGAAAAGAATATAATTTATCGATCATCAAGGAACTATAATGTTATATAACGAATAACATTACGTGATGAGTAAAGGAGAATAAAATCTTAGGGAAATGAAGGATAGTACGAAAAAGTTATCACATGTTGGAAAAATATTTATATCGAAAAGTAGAAATAAAGTATGCCGGGTTCATCCCGGGTTACTTGTTGGACTCATCAGTAAGATAAAATAAAATTAAAATTTCAAAAAGGGAAAGGCACTTTCGAGACTCATTCCTTGGATAATTCTAAATACTGCCAAAAATGAGTCCATTCTTGGTGTTATAAATATATGTTTATGTAAACTATACATTATTTCGATTTCTGTTTGAAATTAAAAAATCTTTCATTAACTGAAAATTTTAGAATATAATTCGTAATTAATATCTAATTTTACTTTCAAATAACTATTGCATAATGTAATTTCGATATTGAGTTTTCAGGTTTCTATAAAACCGTAAAGATTTTTCGACGTAGAGGTATAAGTATTCCAGAATTAATACGGAGTAAGTTTTGAAGAAGAGCTATCGCTGCATCAGAGCAGAACAGAATCTAATGTGTACCTGTCAATTACTGCATGGACGAGATAATGCGATACAAAAGCAGTCGTATCTACATACGTTAAATAGTGAAAATGCACATATTTATCCGTCAAAATACGCTTCACATATGAAATAAGTGAAAATTTTACTTATTAATCTGTGAAAATACGCTTCATAATGAAATAATTTATAAGTGGCCATTGTCTTCAAATGGAAAATATGTAAAGATTAAATATATTCAGATTTAGAGAGTAATAAGTTTTAAATATTATCAAATCGTATATTTTACAAAAATTTATTATAAATTTATTCATATATCAATAAAGTACTTATAATAGTTTTTGATTGGTTTTACTGCTCAACGGTTTTTCATTTTTTTCGAGAAAGGCGTTATAAGCATTCCTAAGCGTCGCTGTTGGCTTTATTTTCCTAGAATACAGTGGAGTTTTCCATCGCTCCAGGGCTCGCATGTATATATATATATATATATAGTTCTCCGAAGGGCATAAGGCCGCGTAGAGTTTTCTTTAAACCTGATTGGTTCTTTGGGCGAAAAGGGGCTGTACTCTCCTGATCTTTCATCTAGCAGCTGACAAAAACAAGCGATACGCAGTATGCGCTGGACCTTCGAAATGGAACGTTGGGGATTGTGACATTTTAAAGCATAGAGACTCGAACGCATTCGGAACGTGTGACTGTGTTGTGAGTACCTATATAATTAATTTGAGATCCATAATATATTATTAATTAGCGTAAAAATTTGATATGAAGATGCGAGAAAATATATATTTCCAGTTAGAATCTGCCTTAAAAGTTCATTATTAAAGTGTTCACGACTGTATTATGTAATTTTACGAAATTAAAAAAAAAATTAAGTTTTCGTGAATAGTATAATTGAAATCTTGCATGTCTTTTTTAATTCATATTTTGGATAGTTAATATAAAAATGAGTGCTTTTTGTTTTCTCGAAATAACAGAGAGTAAAGAAATATATTTTATTTCAATTCTCTCAAAAAGGAATTTATCAAGGTATTTCTATCTGAGATGACAAGAGCTGAGAGAACGCGACATTCGTGCGACAGAGAGAGAGAGAGTGAGAGTAGATAGGGATTTTGTCGCGAACAGAAGGAGACACGGCAACAGCGTAGCGCTTAGTATAGTATAAACACGGGCGGACCGCGAGTATATATATGGGAGCGTCCACCAAAAACCTCAAGCGCTCTCTTCAACTCGCCTATAATCCTTCGTTGAGCGTGTCAGAAAAAAACAAAGCATGTATATCGATAGATTTTTTCCTACACTTTCTAATGGTGCCATTATTTTAGCGCCTTTTACGGAAAAAATGCGCTGCGCGCACCCGCTGGCCGGTTCTTCGTGGACGCTCCCATATTCCTAACGTGCCAAAGTTGTAAAACATACCAAAGTTGATGTAATTCGTGCTAAAGTTATCTAAAAAGGGAGAAAATATAATAGTTCACGATCTGTACTATATTTAAATTATAGTCAATACATACATGTGCGTGATTCGAGCCCGAAACCTGCACCTCTAACCATTGAACTCTTCGTGACACTTCCCCAGGTTAAGGAAATGCGTCCTCGACGTATCGACGTCTCGCGTGGAACCACCAATTTTCACTTTAGAATTATGAAGCTCAGAGGCCGATTTTTGGGCGCAACGTGTCTACGTGTGGCTTGTATGCGCGCAAGTGGCGATCACCGTTTAACTTAACTATATATGTAGCTCAGAGGCTGGTTTTGGTATGCAGCGTGTCTATGCGTAGCTTTAACATTTACACTTCCTTATCGATGTGCAGAAGGCAATGCAATGATCTTTGCGGGCGACATGATTCGCATCCCACTTATGACACCAATTTGTATAACGTACAAAAAAGGCGAACAAACGCGAATCGAACCCGAAACGTCTCGCGCCGAACTTGAATGCTCTAAGGACTGAGTTAACATCCGCGCTGCTTGATTCGCTGCATATATTCGTGTTGCAGCTCGTCACTCTCGGCGACAACTGTGAAATAATGTTTATTAAAATTTCCGTGATTGTTTTCGAAGTTGACAGATAGCGAACGCGCGAACAGTGGGAGGAAGGAGGAAAGACGTTGAGTTAAATATTTTTTAAATTGTACAACCAAATAAAGTCTAAAATAAGTAATAAATAAATTAATTAAATGGGATTAAAAGAGAAATATTTTAAATTTCGATTGTCTCATTGCTAGAAATCCATACTTTCTTGTATTCTTTCCTAAACTACAAGTCTGTCCCCAAATTAATAAACAATACATTTCTCTCCGTGTAACAGGTGCTAACTGACTTATTGCAAAAAATAGTTCAGAAAAGAGTGTGTAATGAATGGTTGCCCACTTCTCTCTTGTTAAATACTGAACCTTTAAAGTGCCGTAGAGAGAAAACCAAAAAAACGTTGAAATTTTTACAAAAGTAGCATGAAACCATTATATAGCCCTGTACCAAATTTCAAAGAAAACTAAAAGAAACAGTTTACTCGATAGAAATACCTTAAATATTAAAATTATCATTATTATCAAATTCAAAAACACTTCATTTTATTTTTCAGTTTGTTTAAGCAACGTTCAATCAGCATTAAATGCCGTGAAAATGCCTGTCGAGGATGAAAATAGATACTTCAACGAGGTCGACTACAAAAAATTATATCATATATACTTTTCGTTCTTGAAAAAAAACATAGAAGCCGCTATAAAAATTATAGAAAGTGGATTTAATATTAATTATGCAATACCCAATTATAGTCCAGCTGCTCAAAAGTTTCCAAAGGAAATCGGTGCTACGGCACTGCATTTTGCAGTCCGGTTGTATGACAATTCTTTTATTCATTTGCTACTACGTTATGGTGCAGACTTCACAATGAAAAATATAAATGGCTCAACGGCACTTCATAACTTAACGGAAGAAACCTTAGGCTGTCTGGAACGCAACGGCCCGTTAAACTGGCCGGGTATCGATATGATATTATCCGCGCACATTGATAAGCACGTCACAACCAATCCCATTAACCAAATTGGATTATCTCACTTTCACATAGCTTGTATGGTTAACAATACAAGAGTTGTTGAATTCTTTTTGTATAACGGAGTTTCAGTAGAAGAATCTATTAGTCAAGACTCGCCGCATTTGCCAGGATACACTCCGTTGCATCTTGCATCAAAATACAGCAGCTGGGAAACAGTAAAATTACTTTTAAAACACGGTGCAGATATCGATGCAAAAGATGCGGAAGGAAAGTCTATATTGGAAAAGATACTTAATCGTAACAGTGAGATCATGAAAGTTTTAAAGTATATTTATTTTATCCAATTGCAAGAACAGCTTGACTCTGAATTCAAAATCAACACTTCAATAATGTTGGAAATAATGGAACGAACCAGCCTAAATTCAGAAAATGAACGCAGTCTACAACGATTTCACATGGCTTGCATAAAAGGTGAGAGAGAAGCAGTAATAAACTACTTAGTATCTGGTGATGACATCAATGCGTCTTTAAATTTTGGCTACACTGCACTGCATTATGCCCTGTATTTTAACTATGACATGCTAGTATTACTCTTGAATCACGGGGCGGACATGTTTGCAAAAGACGCAAACGGTAAGACGCCCTTAGATATTTGCATGCAAAAATACAAATGGGCTATTATTGATTTAATACTGTCGATAGAGTCTCTCAAGAATGTATTTATTTCTGAGAATCTAGAATTGCACGATATGATTCTTGCACTACGTAGTTATACCACATTTAAAGCTTTTTTGAAAAATGAGGAGGTAGTTCATAATATCAATGCCCATCGCATACCTATAAAATTTTCCCACTGGCCTGGTTATACACCATTGCACTTGGCTGTGAAATTCAGTGAGGATTCTCTTATATCTGGTGAATTTTTTTACGAACGATGTAATGAGATTTCGACAAACAAGGATGTCTGGGGCTATTATGGATACAATCGATTTCATACAGAAGAAACTTCTTATCATTATTCTTTCGATCCAACGCTAAAATTACTTATGGATCATCATGCTGACTTTACCGCTCAGGATGAAAGGGGACAGACGCCCCTTCACCTTGCCTTTTATACAGAGAATTTGACCCTTATTAGATATATATTATGTTCGCACTCGAGTAATTTGAAGAATCCATGTGACAATCATGGACTATCGCACTTTCACATAGCGTGCTTTTTAGGTAAAGCAGAGTTGGTTGAAGACTTTCTGCGCAGACTTGGAGCGCACATAGTTAATATTCCAATAAAAGACGACATTACAAAACTCAACTGCTTACCAAGCGCATTAAAGTTCACACATAATTTTCCGAGATCGGGCTGGACTCCGCTGCACATCGCAGTAGCCTGTAGACATAAGACTATAGTTAAATTGCTTCTACAGAACGGAGCTGACATCTTTGCAGAAGACGCTGATTGCTTGACTCCAGTTCATGCTGCTGCTAGTGATTCTTGTTCTGAGATAAGTAATATACTATTATCGGTACCCGGCGCCGGTAATTCGAATCCTGTAGTCCCAGGCACGGGACTATCTCACTTCCACATAGCCTGCATCTCCAATAAAACTGAAGTTGTCAAGTCTCTTTTAGAGCTGGGAGCTGATATCAATAGTCGGGTGGACTCTAAATCATCGCATATAACAAAGAATAATCAGACATTCTGGGGACCTATTCATGATTGTACACCGGTTTACTTCGCTACAACTTTTGGACGTCTAACAACACTGGAACTCCTATTCAATCATGGGGCCGATGGATGGCATTCTCTCGAATGTGCATTAACATTAAGCAAGCTCAATTACCAAATTACTGAAAACTATTCATGGATGTTGTCCACGAAGCCCATCGACGGAATAGAGTTGACCCAGCTTCACATTGCCTGCGCGTAAGTACATTCTCACAAAATTTGTACGTTTCAAATTTCAAGATTAGTGCCAATTAAGGCAAACGCGTTTCTAAGATATTCACCTATCCTTATTGCTTTCATACATACACAATCGTATATATACATATAGGGTAGACGTTCTTTTAATATTTTTTATCTATTCAACGGTTCGATACCAATTTTCTATATTGAAGCATTTTAAAACAACGAAAAAATCTGTCTCATTATATACGGAAAGACTTCTTATTTACACTTTCTTTCATAAAATAATTTTCTTACAAAGTTACGCCATACCCATTGTACCCCGCTTTCACCTACTATCCTCTCTTCGGGCAGCTGATCCTGACAGTCGCACTGCAGCTGCAGCATACAGTTTGGTAGTGTGTATTTCCGGTTAGCGGCTATGCCTCGCTTGGTCTGTCAACTAAATATAGGAGATGCCATAGTAAAAGCGGACTTTTCAAGCAAACTTTGGAAATTTAGTTAGACTAACAAAAATATTTAAACAAGCAATTAATTCTTTCGTTAATTTAAAATACATTAATAGAAAAACATTTTTCATTGTTTGAAGCAAAACTATGACAAGTTGTACATGTGCGTATAATTCTTTTCCACTCCACTACAATATGCGTTACATTAAAAATTCTTTTCGATTCCAATAAATTTTTCGGGTCCAATAAATTTTTTATTTTAGAATATTAATATTATAATTTTGGTATTACAGAATTCTATATTTTATAAAGCTCTTCTCTATATAATAATTCAATATACATTAACTACAACAAATTCTTTAATAATATTAAATTAAATTGTACATAAAGGTGTAGTTCTAGTGATAGGTACTTTATTTTCATTCTACGATATATGTATGTTTATTTTCAGTATGATAAGAAAAGATGTAGTCGAGTCATTACTGAAATCCGGAGCTGACGTCAACAAACGCGTGAATATTAACTCAAAAAATTGGCCTGGTTTTACACCACTGCATATGGCAGTGGAATTTTCTGATAATGATGTGACGAAAGCGATAGATATCATCAAACTGCTATTAAAGTATGGAGCAGATTTGACTATTAAAAATGCAAAAAGCAATTCTCCTCTGCACATGGCTCACGTCTCGTTTAAGCATGAAATTATGAAAGCAATCTTAACAGCTGATGAATTTCCAAAGATTGATGTTAAGAATGATGGGGGATTAAGTCATTTCCACATTGTCTGCTCAACCGAATTTCTTGATATTGCAGAGGAATTTTTGAAATCAGGCACAAACGTTAATGAGCGTAAACATTACTATTGCAATCTAGGTACCATAAACGTAGATATGTGTGGTTACACTCCTCTTCATTCTGCTGTATCCTATGGCTATGGTAAATTGATCAGCCTACTGCTGCGATATGGCGCAGATATTAATGCCGAGGATATCGAAGGAAATACTCCGCTTCACATAGCTTGCCACAGGAATAATATCCAGATCGTCGAGCTACTTTTAAGGTAAATTTAATGAATATGACTTATATTAAATACGAATAAGTTCAAATTTTTTTATTACTTTGAATGTCTTGTAATTCATTTAATATAAAACATCCTTTTTCTGTATATCACAATGTTGAACTTACGGAATTAATGAATCCAAATACAAAATTTTTTGCGTTAGTTAATTGTTTCACTTAATTTTGGCGAATCAGTTAACTATTAAGACGCGGCGAATTTGATAGAAGTCACCCGTACAAGTGAAATATTCATTAATAATAAATGAATATTCAATTCGCTATATTCAAATCCACGTTCATTAATATTAAATGAATGTCATTTAATCCAAGACATCTTTTTTCTCAGTGTATTTATAAATTATATAATACATGTACATTGAAATAATACATTAAGTTAATTATAAATATCTTTAATTTTTATTTAGATATATTATTATCATTAAATGGTGAACTATACACGAAGGATATACTGAAAATATTGTAGAAATTGTGAAACTCGAAAAATGAGAAAACTTGCAATATTTTATGTTAATATTTAGCGTAGCTGCAGTAAAATTTGCTAATAAAATATAGTAATTTTTCTCGATTTTTTAAGTTTGTCTCAAGATTTCTAGAATATAACGTAATATTTAGTATGCCATTTTTTCGTGTAGCGTTATATAATTTGGTATTAGAATTATTGTGGAAATGTAGATTTATATTAAAATGTACTTTTCTATTCTATAACCGGTTTTCATTATGATACACTATCACCAAGAAATATTATCGAATGGAAAAGGACCCACATTATAACATTAAATCTTTTCCTTTGATATCTATTTTTATAAAAACTTTCATTAATTTATTATTTCAGTACTCCTGGAATTAATGTGGATGCTACTTCAGTATTGGGAATAACTCCATTGCAAGTGGCTGCCAATTTAAGTATGTACCCTATTGCCGAAGTCTTATTAAAAAATGGTGCTCGCATTAATTTAAGAAATTCCGTGACACCAACTTCGGCTTTTGAAATCGCTCTTCTTAAATCTAATGAAAGAATGGCTGAGATATTGATAAGCGAAGGAATCGACACGGCATCCGTGAATTCGTTTGGTTATAGCTGTATACACAGTCTGTTCTTTATAAATACATGGAGAACGTACAAGAATCCTGAAATATACATTTTCCTTGCCCGAAAATTACTCCAAAAAGGCTGTGACATAGACTCGCAAAATGCGTCAGGAGGGACCGCACTTCACGTGGCTGTGGATACCAGAAACCTCGAAGGAGTTATGGCCTTAACGATGATGGGTGTCGACATCAACGTTACCAATCGCAACGGCAAGAGCGCGTTGGACCTTGCGCTCGAATCCGTCCTTAGTAATACCCATTATTACAACAAAAACAACACCATCCTCCTGAATATTCTGCATTACATCAATAAACTCAAGACTGTTTGCATTCCCTTGAGCCCCCACAATCAAATTTGTTACGCGAAAGCGTTGGAAACAATAGATTATGCCCGGATTAAAGATAAGAAATCTTACACCGATGAGTTGAAAGTTATGCAGAGTATTCAAGTAAGCAAGTATTCGACGCTGCGTGATGTAATGACGAGAGAAATTATCGAAGTGTCTATAATTGTACAAAACGAAACCCTAAGGAAGATTGTGAATTTTGAGGATTATTACGAAGACTTTAGAGAATTATTCGGTGTTTTAAAGCTGAAGTACAAGATGGCTCAGGAGTATAGGAAACTGCTACAGGATTATGAGAAATCGTTGGCTTATGTAACTGGATGGAACTTGCCTGAACATTGCTGTGACGTTATCGCCAAATACTTGAATACTGAAGATCTACTTTCTCTAAATACTATCTATAAAAAAGCTGACTAGAGTACGTACGGGAGTACCAAGTGCAATGACGGTGAAAACAAAAGATGTAGATTAGAATAACTGTGATTTAGAATTTTCTAGTGAAAAATGGATCTAAAAGGTATTTAACAAAATCCCATGGACGCTTTGTTTTTGTCATATCAACGAAGCGTTATATAATACAAACTTAACATAATATCGTCGCTCCCAAGTAAGAAGTCGGCAATTTAAAATCCGGTTGGAAAAGGGGACAGCTCAGAAATAATCATGAAGAATCATACACATTTAAAATGCAGATGAACTTTTTTATCATACAACCTCTGAGTTCCACACAATAAATGTTAGACTTCTGTATAAGTTCGGAAAACTCTAAGCGGTCCTTGATAACGAAATTGTACTACAGCATAACAAGTAGAGCAATTGAAGTATTATAGATTTTTCCAGGGAGTAACATAAAAAGAAGATGATAGATTAGGGAATTTTTTTTGAGAGAGAAATGTACGAAAGATACATTTATTTAAGGATATAAAATACCATTTCTTTTAAATTCAAAACAATTTTTTAGCAACTTGATCTCAGATGTTAATTAACTAAAAGGAGCTTTTAGAGATAGACACATCAATTATAAAGAATTGTTAGCGTTTAAATTAGTTCTTAAGATATTAGCGCACGAATTGAGAGATTGTTGCTTAATTTTAAAAATTGATATAGTGCTACTTCTATTTCATAGGTTCTCAGAATGGGGGTGAATTGAAATAGAAAAATTGAATTCTTAATAAATAATACTAAGACAATTTCAATTAAGAAATATAGATTTCTTAAACGGCTGTTTTAGATTAATTGCAAGTGAGACTAAATATTTTTATATACTTAAGATATTAATATTGTTTTGGATTAGATCGAGAAAATAATGTAGTTGTTAATTAAATTTAATGCAAGTATTTAAATATATCAAAAATTGCATATAATTAAATTATCGCTGGATAATTCTTCAAAATATTAATCGTCATCCAGCACAAAAATATATGTTCATTAAGATAACATATTAATAAATAGTTATTGATGATGTTAGCTTAATGAACATCACAGAAAAAGATAGCTTTATCTAAGCTATGACTTTGAAACATTATTGTCAGTCTTGCAAAAATGAAAAATTCAGTCCCTGATACGAGGCCAGTACTAACTGTACCAAAGCTAATGATGATAGGGTATATTATGTAAATACATACAATTTTATTTGGAACGTACTATTAAATTGTGTCAGGACGCACTCTTTTCCTATAAATTAAGAAGTTGCATGTTCCAGTAAGATTGCAAAGTAAGAAAGAAAGTAGATATAAGTGGCTTCAGGAGCTTTTGCCAAATTCTATAATAGACTGTTCATTCATAAGACTGTTATGAAGTTAATTATAAATGTATTTATTAAAGAAATATAGTTATCATAATTTAGAATGCTAAGAGACTATTTTTAGTGAGTAACAATTTTGTACTGTAATATAACTTTGTAAATAAATTTAATTAAAATATTTTTCCACATTATTTTGAAAGCAATTAGAAGTTATTATTTACCATGTCCTAAAATTCCTGAATTGCTAAACATATGTGTCTATTGCTTAAAATACTAGTCATCAAACTAGATCAAAGTTTAATGACTAAAGGATCTCATTTGTAAATCAAGTTCGATCGTAATTTTACACTAAGTTCATTTGAAGAGATTACACCCCTCTAACAAATAGACCATACACCCATTTATTGTACTTTTAACAATTTTAAATTCATGCTAATAAAATGTTAGTACGAGAGAATGCGCTAAGGTAGACGTCGTTCCACTCTTACTTTTTCTCACCCTCAGAATGATATGGCCCTTGCAGGCGGTTCGAGGCACTCTTTACTTAGTATATTTATTTTTTGATTACACAGCTAGATAATACAGCGAGGAGAGGAAAATGAGTAAGAGAAAAGGCTCTTTTTCTTCTCCATCTAATGCATTTTTCTATGATTTTGAACAGTGTACTATGTTTTAAAAATATGAAATTCTATTCTTATTTTGGTTTAGATGCATGCAACTAGTTGTTCTTCCCGTAATATTAACATTGCTTAATTATACATTTACGTAAATACACGTTACATAACTAAATGCGCATATTTCAACCCCTAAGATATATATGTGTGTTATTCTTAAACTAGTTTATTCATAAGTTAATAATTAATAATTCAAAATATATAACGATTGCAGGATGTATTGGCTTTTGAGTAAAGTTTAATGCTGCATTATTAAAATAATAAATGACTAACTTTAACAGAAAAATTATATAAAAATATTTACTTTACGATAAGTTAAAAAAAATTGAGCTTACGCAAAATATTTTCATCTATTAAAATTTATAAAGTTCATAAATTCTATCGTATTGTGAATAAAACCATAATATGTTGATTTGATTGATGACGAAAATATCACGCTTTTAAATATTTTAATTATGCAGAGAATATTTTTTAAGATTAGATTATTTGGAAATATCCGATTAACTTAAAATCCTTAAATATTTAATTTTAAGGAAAATAATACTTTTTTTTCACAGAAAGTAGCGGAAGTTTCCATTGCTAGAAAACACATCTGTTCGGACCACGAGAGTCCATCGCTATCTGCGTTTCCTTTTTATGGCTACACGTGTAGGTATATATGTCTATAGACAGCGTTGGTCGTAATATAATGCGTTCGTCTGTTTGAAGATCTCTATCGCTGTCGTATTTCACCGTATTTTAAAACATTTGAAACATCAATAGTAAAAATTTATAAAAACGAGCTGAATGAAATAAATGTTACAATTAATAGCAACTAAAATTAATACTTTTGCTTTTCTAATATTTAATTATTCTAAAATTTATATTAAAAATCAATTTATTCTATTTCTATTAGTTTACATAGGTTTTATGTTTTATTGTATAATTTTGATGTTGTAAAATCATTGTAGGTATAGAAATATAATTTCAAAACGAAAAAACTGTATAAAATCGAACGTAATTATTATTTTGAAATATTTAGTATTATTTGCGAAATTAAATGAGTGGATTACGAAATTAAATATGTTGAAAATACTTTGATTCGTTATAACGTATTATTATAATAACAATGATAATTATATTTACGTGCGTGGATGCACGTATAAGTATATTTTGTCCTACGGGCAAGGCACATTTAACAGAAAGTTAGAAATCTGTTTTTCCCCACGGTAACGATCGGTACCGATCCTCAAAGTACGATTACTCGACTGATCAAAAAGATAATGTATCCTTTGAGTTATATAATATAACAACGTTATAATATATACAAGCTACTATTCCTCGTATATATTATATTATTATATATATTTATATATTATAACGTTTATTTATATATATATAAACAAGGAGAGAATTATTTAAAAACTAGGGAGTATCAGGTTTTAAAGACCAGCTTTCTTAGTGTACTAACCAAAAATTGGTACAGACGCTAAATCGACCTTGGGCTCGTCAATCAGTATGGGTGACTCTGATAGTTCGTCGCAAATGAAGTCGAGTTGCTTGCTATCGGAGTCATCATTGGTCGGCGTCGAAGTCAATTTGTCGTATAAAGGCAAGCCAAGCGATAAACGGTGCATATTGCCGACAACCAAAGCAGATGTCCGGACATCTCTTATATTTTCTGAATCCATGGCGTAGAAATGAGTATCATTAACAAACATTTAAATTACCTACGAGAACCCAATTCGCAATAAACTGCACGAAACACTTTTGCACGTAAACTGGCGAACACTGAATGAAATATCGCGCTGCGTGTCAAGTTGTGTAGCAACTGACAAGATTTGTTTACATGCCGAAATATTGCCTTGGGATGATATAAATTCAATTTGGTCTTTAAACACCCAGAGTTTTCGTGATCTGTATACTGAAATATCTATTAACTGCCCTGAAAGTTTTACTTATACAAATGTATAATACTTTTTATATTGTTAATAGATCTTGGTTACTTTCAATATGTTTTTATAATAGTTACTTATTACCTTTTTAGACAAGAAATGCGCAGAATATTTGGGTATATTAAAGTAAATGAAAGAAATTCGTATAGTCAGCTCAATTAACGAAAATATTAATTTATTAATAGACTTATCTATAATATTATAGATATAATTAAAAACACTATATTACAAGCTTTAACAAATAATTTACATAACATATTATATAAAATCAATCGAACAAATTCAACATGTGTTCCTAATATACATGTTTTGATTTGGTTAACGTGCTCAATCAAGTATGTCCGATTTATGTATGGTAACGGGTAGCAGCTCGGAAAAGAGCGACGAGAGAATCCAGAACTTCTTGCCCATTGGGGATAATCTCACTGGGTGGCGGAGTAAATCCATAAGATTTTCCATCGCTCGAGTGACCTCGCAATTCATAACAATACACGAATGGAAGCTTCAAGTTTGCTTTGACCCAATCTACCGAACCACCACTAGCAGGTCCTGCACAAATTAAAAAATGCATCAAAATTTTTTTTTTTCGAATTTTCGAATTTTCATTTTATTGCACTTAATTATCATTTGGTTTTGTTGTATCGTTAAAATGAAAACAACTTTTTTATTTTTACTTCTTCGCGTCCGATTTCGCGCGATAAGGTAAAGAAAATTAAGCATTGAATCAATATTAGGAGATTATAAATTTATTTGGAACATACCTCCAAGAACCTCATTAATATTTCCAACTTGATAGCGCGTTCCGTGACGTCTTGCAAGTGCAGAAGCAGCTTCACTGCCTACCTGGTACTAAAAATACAAAACAGTTTGTAAAACACGTGATGAATGAATAGTAATGACAGTTAAATTACTTGTTTTTAATGATAATGCTCTCTTATGTTACTTAACCATTTTGGTAAAGTTACCTCTTCGTCATAGTTATCGAGATGCGCTGGGGTGTGGCCATAAGGGAACATAAGCTTTTCGATGTAACTGTGAAAGCTTATGTAGGCGTATAAATTACTGGACAGGGATTTGATGTACTCCGACAGAGTTTGAGTTTCGATCTCCGAAAAAGCTTCTTCTCCGGCGTAAACTTCTCCGCACGGATTTTTGCCACTTCCCGGACCTGTAAATCGAGTAGATATATAAAATTATTATTTTACTAATGTCGAAAACTAATTGAAAAAGCTTAATTAAACTCTAGTTTGTTTTCATTGATACATACCACCCCATTGATATCCCCAATTCCTGTTTGGATCAGCACCATAACAAGTTTCTTTAAAGCAAGACCACGGACCCCAGCACTGTTTTCCAACGTTCACCGATCGCGTTTTGCGCCATAGCCGATACCGTGGGTCTCTTGGCTTTAAAAGCAAAGACAAATTAAAATAAATGTACATGATTTTTCTTGTGCAGTATTATACATTTCGCAGAATTCTTGCTCCAAGAATTTTCAATAGGTAAGTGCATCATTATTACGTTATGTTTAATTTCCTAAAATTAATGAAAAATAGATAATGGATAGATATTGTCAGGCATCGTACTCACATTGATGTGGGTGTACACGTAACCGTCAGGATTGACGCACGGGAAAATGTACCAGTCGTACGATTCCGCGAGCTGACGGACAGCCTCATCTCTACTAGTCAGCAGTTGGTTTATCAAGTAAGTCGCCGTGGTATGCGATATCCATTCGCGCGCGTGTATTCCTGCCTCGATGAAAACTCCCTTCTTGTTCTGGCCGAAGCTCAGGTGGATCCCTTTGATCTCGCGACCTTCGTAGGAGCTTCCACCTACGATGGTTTTTGCGTTATTCGGGTATCTCTGGGCCAGCGTGTCGAGCCAACTATATATCTCGTTGAGGGTATGGAAGTTCATCCAGCCGAAGTTTCTGTAACCGTACTGTACAGTGTTTTTCGTGTTACGTTTAATTTTGTTTTTTTTAGTGTGTAGATCTTATTGTAGATCACTGTATTTTAATCGATTTTAATCGAGAAACACGTTGAAGAAAATTTGTGAAAATGAAGACTTTTTTAAAGTGGAAATAAACTTATGGGTAAATTATACTAGTTGTTATTTAAAAAAATATTTTTTACATTACAATTACAATACATTGTTATTTTCAAGTTATAAGTAGTAGATATAACAATTTTTTTTAATTTTTTTATAAAAAAATACTATTGTGATCTTTCAGAGTCTTTTTTATAATGTGTAAAAATAAAATCAATCTATTATTTTTTTATATTAAAAATAAACTTCATAAGTTTCTTACCCGACTTCTGGTTCGCTGCAACTGACCAGTGCCGATAGCTGCGTTATTAAGCAAATTCTGTACATTTGGTATTTTAACATCGTACGCTAAATTATTTTTATCCATCAAATTTATAAATTTTTTATACTGTTTTTTAGGTATCATCAAATCAACGGTATTATTTATGCCCGTCGGATCTTTCCAGAACGTAACCTGTAAAGATGAAAGTATCCTTATCAACTATCAGTTTAACAAAAAATGAAATCAATATAATAAAATCAAAATTATGCGATTCTCCACTTACGTCTTGCACATTCCTATTTATGTTATATAAGACCTGCAGTTGTTCATTTGTCGTGGGTAAGATTTCATAAACTGACCAAGACTTTTCGGAAAACACATTTGTTACCGAGATAATCAGTATTAAAAGTAGAATACGCGTTGATAACATTCTGCCTTTAAAATAAAAAGACATTATGCATGGTGGTACAATTGGATTCATGTAGTAAGCAAAAGTTGTTAAGTGAATAACATCTAAGATATTATGTATATTAAAAGAAAATAGGTACTAAGAAATTGTACGATATAATGAATAATTCAAGAAGAAAAGGGGAACCTATATAGCAGGCTTTATGCAATATTGTCCCAATTTCATTTCGAAGCTGACCAGATTTGGCAATGTTGCCTCAACATTTGGTTGCCACTTTCTAGTTAGATTACCAGATCCGAGATTTATGTTGACAAGAACGTACTATTGAGACAATATTGCTCCAAGATTGACAAGGTTTTACTAAATCTTACGCCAATATTATGAAATTGCGTTTTTTCCTATAACGACATACTTCTTTACATTTAATTTACAATCCTAGAAGTTATGAATTTTGTTATCGATTTACAGAATATTAGAAAAAAATGAGGATGTAAAATACGTGAGTATAAAAATCATAGCTTATTTTGAAAACGAACAGAAAAACGAAATGTTTTCTCTTACTATTACTTTTAAACTCACCTTGTGACATATGAGAACAGGTGAGAGGTCACGCAACACAAGTTTATTGTAATAAAATGGAGTACAAAATGTCACGAATGATTTATTTCAATTTAAAATAATTTTCTATTGGACAATTCCGCACGACTGCTCGCGGTAGCGAATAACATTGTTATATATTCCAGAAACGTACGTACCCAAACATGCTGAATGAGATGACTGAATATATAGTTGATCAATATATGTTTAATTTTTATCACTAAAATGTCACGCTTTAACATATAAAACTATCAAACAGAAAACTTCTTCTTTAGAACTATTGCACGCGAGATTGGTTTCGAATAGTTTTATCACATGTTTTGCATTCGATTATTTTCAATTGAATCGTTCGTTATTACTAGGTAATTAATTCCTCAATAATGCTTTCCGCATTCTCTCTCGTATGGATAAACTGTATTGTTATTTTAATTTTGTTGTGTCTATCTATATCTCTTTTCATGAATCGACGAGCTCGAGGATTTTAAATACGAGAAAAACAGCCGTGAAACATACCTGTTGCGTAAATCGCATGGTAGATAGGAATATAATTTAAATTCGTCATGAATGATTTATTTCTTAGATCGAGTCCGTATCAATGAAGGCTTTATTTTAAATTAATAATAAATTATAATGGTAAAATATGCACAACAATTGAATAAATAGTTAAACGATTCAAACATTTAATTGTTGATTGAAGCTTTGGTAAGAGATTTTACGAGAGATTTTATGTATGAGTTTCAGGCCAGCACTAGAAATGTTAACATGAAAATGATTTTATCTTGTCCTTTGAGAATCTATTATCATGTACCCTTGAACTATACGTACGTGACAATAGCAATGGCAATATTTGCAATATAGGTATACTTTTTTACTAAAGAATTGAAATTACAAGTTTCTCCCATCTTCATGTATTAAATTAATTTTTCAGTATCTGTAATGCTACTTTAAATAACATTAATTCCAGTCAAATAATTGATTTATAGGATAAATATCTCTGTGAATTTAATATAAGGTAAATACTTTCTCTTGACTTTTATTGTTCTATAATATAAATCTGAATCGTGAATAAAGCAGACTCTCTATAACAATCTCCTTGGTTATATGATTCGCGATGAGTATTCGTCGCCATCAAAACGAACTTACAAATCTACATTCAAATGTCCAGTAAGTGGGCATTTAAAATAATTTTAAATTATAAAATTTTTAAATTATATTGCACAATACACTCATAAATCTATATAAGAAATTGACTCAAATCTAATTGACCTAAAATTTACGCAATGCTAAACGATAACCATTACATTAAAATTAAGTTTTGAAAAATAACTTATTACTGTACGTAAATGTAATTAGAGAACCGAATGCAATTGTAATACAAAAATTCAAAATCACTGAACATTATATTACAGCCAAGTTGGATATGAATTAAGTGCGACTTGTTAATAAAAAATATAGGCGGACGAACGTGATTCGAACCCGCGGAACGTACTCGCGCCGAAGTCGAGTGCTCTGATCACTGATGAGCTAACGGCCGCGCTATGCATGCTTTTCTCATACTCAAATTGTATCCATATCATGTCGCGCTGACTCGTCACGCTCCGTGACAACGAAAGTGTTAAACAACGTATAGGTAAACATAAAAGAAATCAACCATATTCAATTTCTTTATGTCGTCTTTACTTTATAGATTTTGTATAGAAATAAATAACTTGCTTAGAGTTTTTTTATATATATTACATATTTGAAGATTTGTAATCAGTACTAGATATGATTTTCCTCGATTATGAAGGCAATTTGTACTTCTTAGCCTCACCGAAGAGGGCTACAAGTGAGTCCATGACTTCTTGAGCATTAGGAATGATTTGATTAGGAGGAAGTAAGAATCCTCGGTTTCCTGTGTCGCGCAACTCATAGATGTAAGTCAGGGGTATGTTGAATTTGGCTCTTACCCAATCCAATGTTGTACCACTAGTGAGACCTGTATATATCATAATAAATCATAAGCATAGTACTGGCTCAAATTTAGAGAGTATTTTGGAAATTCGCGATATGCACTTACCAATCACTTCAGCAATGTTTCCAACTTTATAAGATGTTCCGTATCTTCTTGAAAGAGCATCGATTGCTTTTTTACCAATGGCGTACTAAAACAAAATTCGAACGATCGTGAAAATTAATAAATTTGATTCCGTTTTATAATGTTTATTCAAAGAAGACAAATTGTCACATTTATAACTAATTTATCATTCAGGGATTTTTATTAGATGTAAAATGTTTCTCACCTGCTGATTGTAATCGGCAAGATGGGATTTGGTATGTCCGTAAGGGAACATCAAGAACTGCGAGTAGCTGTGGAACGAGATGTAGGCGAACAATTTGTTCGAAATGGAGCCTATGTATTTTGCTAAAGTTTGAGTTTCGATTTCAGAAAACGGTCCTTTGCCGCCATAAGCCTCCGAGCATGGATTGCTGCTGGCACCGATGGCTATATAACATTCAATTTATTAATAAGGAATTGTGTAATAAGAAAAAATGCAGAATTCTACTAAAGTATTTGAGAAGTTCTTACTCATCCATTCAAAATCCCAATTTCTATTCAAATCTGTTCCGTAGCAGCCGGAGTAGGGAACGGAAGCTTTGTTGGGAGATCGATTCTTTCGCCAAAATCGGTAGTTCATTGACTTCGGCTGAATGTAATTTCGTTCGTATCAATATCTTTTTATATGATACTTAATTATTAATAGATAACATGCGAAACTAATGTTATCAGCGTCTTTTAAATAATTTAATAGACCATATTATAGCATACTTTGAACCATCGATTAAGTTAATTTACAAATTTATAGCCTGATTTCATCATAATTCACTTTTATAGAAAATCAACTGTAACTTTCAATACGATTTTTCATTCTCCATGCCAAAGCATTTAGGTACTTACATTGACGTGAGTGTAAGCATATCCATCGGGATTGAATACAGGGAAGATGTACCAGTCGTGAGACTCGGCGAGATGCCTGATAGCCGGATCGGTGCTTGTCAGTAATTGGTTGATCAGATAAGTGACCGTCGCGTGGGATATCCACTCGCGAGCGTGGATTCCACCCTCGATGAAGACACCTGGTTTGCCGGGACCGAAGGAGAGCTTGACACCCTTGATCTTGCGACCCTCGTAGGTGCGTCCAGCTACGACCACCTCCACCTTGCCGGGGTATCTCTGTTCCAGCGAGTCGAGCCAACTGTAGATCTCTTCCAGGTTGTGGTAGGATGTCCAGCCGAAACCGCCGGCTCGAGTCTAGAATAAATGCATTCAATATGTACAACTGTTGCATTTCGTCAACACTAGATAATGATGAATATATATGAAGTATTAATTTAATCTGGGTGTTTTTTAGCTCTGGATTTTGATTTGAGATAAATCATTATAAGAAAAGTACTATTTAAATACCAGATTTCATGTAGTAAAAAATTAATTAACATCAATTATTATAAGTTGTGTTCCTATTTGTGTCATGTTAAAGGTATAATATATTTTCATTGCACTTACACGTGCCCTATTTGTTGGTGCCTCAGATTCGAGCAGAGCCTCCACGTTCTCAATGAATGATTCGTACTTGATGCTTTTCGAGGTGACCAGTTGAAGAAAGGCTTCTAGTTTCTCAGGCGCAACCATAAGATCTGCTGGATTCGAGACGCTGCTTGGGCTTTTCCAATATGTATACTGTAAAAAAGATTCCATGAATAAGTTTACACTTACACTTACAGACGCGTCTCTATCGTGTAGAGTACTAAAATGCATACTTACACCTTCAACCTCATTATCGAGCTCGAGTAGAGTCTTCAGTTGATCTTGTGATTCAGGAGTAAGCCTGAAAACCTTGTGAGAACGGCTGGTCTCAGCCGCGGCTACACTTGCCAAGGCGAGAGCTACCGTAAAGAACCGCCACATTTCTGTTTGATGAAATTTTTAATGTAAATATAATTGTAGTCACAAATCAGTCTAAAAGTGCAGTTTCACTATCTATTTCTATAAAGTTACATTTCGTATAAAGAAAGTTTATCTATAGGTCTTTCTCTGTAAAAAATCTAGCGATAATATCATTTCACTTTTCAAATCTAATACTGCTTAATCATTTTACATCTTTTATAATAACAACTGAAGGAACGCTAAATCTAATTACAGTAATAAAAGTAAATTTGATAAAGAATTTTTAATAAAAGGTAAAAAAATATTTCTCAAGTGAATCTTGATAATTTCCTAATCCCATAAATATTCCTTTTATCAAATAGAACAAGGTTGATTGACGATTGGCGTTTTATAATACTACTACTATTTCACAAAAGTACAAAAAACTCGAGTTGAATAAATGGTCATTACTGAAACATTCTTTGTAAAAAAGATTCTACTTTAAAAATATTTATTTACAAGAGTAATAACATAAATATTAGCATAGTTTAGAAAGATATTTTTGACATTTCGTATGCAAGACTAATATATTTCATAAATATATATTTTCTTACACATATTTTTATAAAATATATATTGAAAAATATATTGTTCTTTCTAATAAAGTGAATAAAAACGAAGTATTACTATAGTTGAATCGCAAAAATGCCAACAGTACTCACCGAATGCGAATCCTGAAATAGGCGTTGCGGCTGTCGCATACTGGTATTTGAAGTATTTTAGGCGTTGCCCGTCATCTTCAATTTATGATATATTATCGTTTGTATGGAAAATTTAAAAGTCATTTATTCAAGTGTTTAATTGTAAATTCATGAATGATTTAATGTGTTTTAAATTTTCATGCAACTGTTTATTAGTTATGAAAACACGCGTAGTCGTTTTCCCGTTAAAAGTGATTGAATCGCGTAATATTCACGTTAAGATATGATTTCAGTTTATTAACTTATCGATGACGTACCAAATTTTTCTCATTGATTATACTTTAAATTATAATGTTAATTTTGATTGATTATTTGTTTCTTTTTGGGTCTCTCGATCTCTATTATGAAGTAAGTATATATTTAATTTTATCAAAAATAAGGTGCAAAATTGCTAAAGGCTTCGACGAATTGTATACCAACAGTAAATAATTGTAGATGCAGTAGTTAATGTAGATAAAATTTCTACTTCTTGGTGCGTTTTTAATATTACTGCTGCTTGGATCATAGTGCTTATTATTCTAATGCATATGCAATAATAAATATAAAGCAAAGATATAAATTTCTAATTAAGACTCTTGTTTATATAACCAATTCATTCGATCCACATACTCGTATATGAAATATAGGCGAGGGTATACTTATGTTAATTGCTAACGAATTTTTCACTTGAGCAGCGACATATTTGAGTTATAATCTGTTTTAAACTAGAATATAATTCACCATTAGAAAAAGTATGCTTCTAAAGAATAAATATTCACTTTAACAATTATTTATATATAAAAACAATAAAAAAGGATGATTCATTTTAATAAAGTTTCAAAATAGATATGTTTCAACATTGAAAAAAGTTATCCCTTAATATTTTATTAAGAGTACCAAATAATATTATTCAATAATGATATATTGAAAAGTTACCTTTATTTATTAAAAAATATCATTTTATTACAAGCTTTAAAAACTTACGTTTCTTATACATTATGCGTTAAAAGCTTTGTTTACATAAACTAAGTTAACAAGTGCAAAAGAATATAAAAAAAGACGGATTCTTATACAAGAAAAATCTTAATTACGTTATTTAATGATTTTAAGTAAAAGAATTTCAAGAAGAAGACTGTAATTTCCAAAAATATTGCAAAAACATTGATAAAATACAATTTATTCTAGGAATCAAATCGATCAAAATCGGTTATTAGTAAATGACTAAAAGTTAATAAGAAATTTTAATTACGTGCAATCCGAACATATGGTTCGGAAGCATCAGTCATTTTCTTGTGTATTCAAGTGCTATAATCCAAAATTTTGCACTCATCAGACAAGAACATGGTAATTAATCATAAGAACATTTCCACTTATTTAATTTTCTGATTAACTTTACATGCTAAGATAATTGTACAAATCTAGGTTTTGGCCATTTTGATCTTTTTTTTTTATTCGCGTCAATAAAAAACATAGTACTTCCACATAATTATAGTACTAGCATTTATTTTGTACAAGTATAGCAAAAAATTATCATTAATTTACGTAAAAACTTTTCCATATTATACTTTACTACGTCAATGGATTATTCTAATTATAATTGATCATTTTCACTTTTCAGTTATTATAAATAAAACCATACGTTACTTCTAGTAACTTTATAAAAACAAACGGTGCAGTGAAAAAAGTTGTCTTATTCGTTTTAAAAAAGCAGTACCAACACATCTTCCTTCTTGTGTCAATAACATAATATTCTTAAAGTTCATAAACAACATTCGTCTTTCACATTTGATCATACATCCGACAAGTTCGTCATTAATAAGAACGTCAAAATAAATATACACAAATCATCAGTCACGATCGCTCGCGCATCGTAAATCGAAAGCAACTTCTTTCGGTAATCAAGTTAGTGCTAAACGATCGATCTATATGAATCGAGTTGCAAAGAAATTAACGAGGACAAGTATCGTGACGACGAAAATCGAGGTAGCGCTAGAGCAGTCGTCTACGTGCCGGAAGAGCTCCTTGTAGGCGATCACCTCCTTGACATTGGAGCCGGTGGATACGAGGCCGGCTATCGAGTTCTTAAATAGGAGATCTGCCGTGCCATTGAATGGCTCGTAGATGTTGATGATGCGACGCTCGTATTGGAGACGATAGCCCATCCAATCCTCCATGTCCAAGAGAGTCAGGGTTATGTCCTTCATCTCGGTATCAGAGAGTTTCCGCCTTGAAATAACCTTAAAAAAAAGGCGATAAGGTACATTACTATTAAGACGAGGTTTAAACTATATTACAATTAAGCTCGTTTATAGAAGTGATTATGTCAATCGGTCGAAGTTTGGAATGGAAACCGGATACTTTAGATTAATTACGAGCCTATCGCTCTACTAGCCGGACCACCGACAGGTCTCAATGAAGTTAAGGTTGTATAGGCTATACCCTCAAATCCAAAAGTTAGTCAAATTTAAAAATTAAGCTTTTATGATTTGAAAGTATATTTTTATACAGAGCTATACTAGTATTGAAGATCGGAATCGGTTAAAATTGATTTAAAT
>UELU01140879.1:0-17225 GCA_900490025.1 Megastigmus dorsalis | reverse complement strand
GCATAAAGTATACTTTATATATACTTTATGATTATTTATAATACTCTAAGATACCTTCTATTTTGTCAGTCGCCAAAAAAAATTATTTGAAAAGAATACTTTGTTATTACTATTTGAATACTATAAGTATTAAGTCAATTGCGGACATAAGAGCATTCTTAAAGAACTCTTTTTTCGAAAAGTGTGCTTATTGGGTAATTATACCTTAATCATGTATCAAATTCTGAAACAATTCAGAATTAACATGGTAAAAAAGGGCAAATTTGCAGCCAAAAGTTTGTAAAATGAGTCTTCGTATAGTCAGAAAATACTTTAAAACACATTTAAATCAATTTTAACCGATTCCAATCTTCAATACTAGTATAGCTCTGTATAAAAATATACTTTCAAATCATAAAAGCTTAATTTTTAAATTTGACTAACTTTTGGATTTGATGGTATAGCCTATACAACCTTAAGTAAACAAGGAAAACTTATACAATATTAATAAACTGTAGTATTTTACAATAATTTATATAGTATTATGAATTTTAGGAGTCAGTATAAGCACTTACTCAATATTAGTTATTCGAAAAATATTGATCCAATACCTCTCCAATATTGAAAAATCGATTTTACTTATTTATCGAAACTAATATAAATAAAATGTAGTAATACCTCGATATCGGTATGATAAGAACCCTTTGAAACAAAATTTTATCGAAACTTATTTATCGAAACTAATATAAATATAACATAGTAATACTTCCATAGTTATATAATAAGAACTCTTTCGAAAGGATAGTTGTAGTTCCTCCTGTTCGGTTAGTAATAATTTCGTCATTATTAGAAATTACATATATTTCGCTCTCGTGCCCTCATTCTGGAGTCGATAGACAGAGGTAAATCGGAAATAAGTTATAAATTGGAAACTCTTGTTTACCGGACTTATCGAAAAAAAAACTTACTCTCGCTTTCATTAACCTTTTGCCTTGATTCAATTGCATATTTTCGAAATTTTCCTTAGCTGGATATATTTTTTTTTTGGATCTTTTCTACTTTGAATTTTTTTTGCTTGGACTTTGAACATACTCACCTTGCTAGTATGGAATATGTGGCTTGACAGCATAAAACCAAAGCTAACAGTAATTAATTTTTTTCTTTGACTTCTTTGTTGTTTTTTTTGTTGACTTCTGTTTTGCTTTTGTGTGGAATTTTTTTTTTGGAAATCACAGGTGCTTAGTAAACGAATGGTAAAATAACTCTGAGCAAGTACGCCACCATGGCGGGCGGCTCGAAGGAGCCTCCTGACAGAAACAGTGTAAAATATTATAAATGTCATCCGAAAAAGGTGGTGGCAACAGTGATATGTTTAATATGTGAGAATGTTTATCACAAAAGTGATTTCGATAAATTAACCATTACAAAATAGGTAGAGGAATGCCTTGTAATTTGCCCAGAACATAATTTAAAGGACATAACCTCTAATTGTAATGAAAAGCACGTGTTAAGGGAAATGACGAAAGGTGTGATAGCGCTTATTAAGCTTAGAACAAATGAAGAAATAAGAGAAGAGCTATTACAAGACATACGCAACAAAACAGCAGAAAGGCAAAACACTACTATTAGAGACGAAGAAACTGTAATTGATATACTAGTAGCTGAAAATACATTACTAAAACAACTGGTGACTGAACTCCAGGATAAAAACCAATTACAAAAACATTTAATAGAAATGCAAAAAGGAAAACACACAACAAATTTCACTAGTAACAAGTCATATGCTAATGCGCTAAGTGAAATTAAACCGAAACCACAACGAATACCAAAAATAATAATAAAATCAAAGCAACCTAACCAACAAAAGGTATTGGAAAAGATAACAAACTGCCCAGTTAAGGAAAACGAAGTACAAACAAAATATTTAAGGAAGAAAAATGAAAATGAATACGAAATAAGCTGTATGAACATGGAAAGTGTAAAAATAGTAGAAAAAGTGATGACTGATAAAATTGAAAACTGTGAGGTAATAGTTGAACAACAAAACAATCTAAAAATTAAAATTATTGTACAAAACAATCTAAAAATTAAATAACTAATCAGATGGTGTAATCGTATATATAAAAAAGGGATAACACAAAACACGGAAATAATTGAAATTGGTAGACTTAAAATTTTGAACACTTTTATTCAACTGAATTCTAATAGCAATTTCGAAATATCTGCCTTGTATAGATCACACGATTTACCAAAACCTGAATTTAATATGAATTGAAAAACTGTAACGGGGTTTTTCCGGGGTGTCTTTGGCAGCAGTTACTTACCCCGGAACGTACCGAGTACGTCCGACAGCAACTCCAAGCACGAGTTGCCGCGGCCCGTTACAACGTGAGAGCTCCGTGCTCTCACTTTTCTCTCGTTCTCGGTGTGCTCGTGTGTGTGCGTTCCCTCACACACACACTGCCGGCTCTCTTTGCCGGGCTCAGCCGCTCAGCTTATGACTTGCAGCTGGTTGCTACAAGTCCCGCGGAGAGTGGCGGTAATCGGGGCTCGGACACGGGAGATTCGTAACGAGAAAAATACTGGACGAATAAACCGTGACAATGACGTTTATTCGTCTACGAACAATAAGTCAAATGCAAAAATCCGCGAGGTGTTAGTGTATGCGCGCCGGCCGCTGCCGTCGAACGCGCACACTTCAATCCAAATTCGAATACAAGATATTCGCGACGTCGAACGGATCGCACGTTCGAATATTTGAGTCGCTGAATATAATATTCCGATGAATATTATATTCAGCCTAGCGCGTGTATAGCTCGGCTATATTCGGAGAATAGCTGAGTCTCCGACGTAAACACACCGGCGTGTGTTTACTCGCGCATCCTACCAAGTTCACGCAGTGCTGTGCCGGCGCACAACAACTGCTCTCGCAACCGTGCGAGTATGAGAGAGAGAGAGAAAGAGAATTCAAATAAGCGTTCGGAATGCGTATCCGAACGCTCGCGCAAATCCTACCGTTTGCCGCACTTGTAATATAATATTACTTACTCGGTGCAAGGAGTGTTCCTGGGCGAAACTCCTTGCTTCTGCTCTTCCTCTCGTGAGTGGCCGGCCGGTCCACTCACCACGCAACTAATCTGGGAAAACGGAGGGAAGTCGCTCGTCCCTCCGTGCCTCGCAGTTGACGGACTTCGGGGAAACGTCTCTCCCCGGGCACGCTCTCGCCTGGTAGATGCACCCACCCACGCCGAGCAGCACACACTCCACCACACACCGAAGGTTGCCCTCGTACCGAGCTCACACACCACCAAAAACCGTTCTCGCGATTCTCGTCCACTAAATCCTTTTCAATTGATCGATCGGCGTACGTCCGTTGCCGTTCGTAGCTGCGGTCTCTCTCTCGAGCTTTTTCGGGGTGGCGCGATACTGCCGATCGCGCCATATCTCTCTCTCGCTCGCTCTCATAGTTAGGTAAGGGGAGCACCACCGGTAGGTGCTTCCCTCCCTTGCGCGCGGCAATAAGACTAATTAGTCGCGCTCGCGCTGTCGTTGCTCGCGAGGACGCGAATTATTCTAACCCAGAATAATTACGCGTCACAAAACTTATTTAATGCAAAAAAGAAATACTAAAAATCACCTTATAATCGGGGACTACAATATAAATATTTTTGAAACCAATGACATATGTCAGGATTTACTGAATAGTTTTCTTGAAAAAGGGTTTTTCCCTGGGTTTATAGATACGACTAGACCATATACTATAGGTTGCGAAAATAGATCATGCATTGACAATATATTTATTAAAACATCATGAATTAGTACCAAAACTTTTAAATTAGTGATCCCTTTACCTGATCACTATCCATTATTTATAGAGATTAACAAGAAATTAAAAACTGAAACAAAGGAAACAGAAAAAACAAACTATTTTTATAATTACAACAAAATATACGATGTAGCAAGTAAAATAAATTGGTCACGATATAAGTCAATCGATGATCCTAATGAAGCAATTGACTTACTTATAAAAAATATACAATTATGTTTAGAAAAAGTTAAATGCAAAACAACACACAGAACGAAATCAAAAAAGACTCCAAGAAAAGATTGGATTACAAGTGCAATTATAAAATCAAGCGAAAAAAAGGAAACTATGTATAGCAACTTTAAAAAAGATCCAACAAATGAACCATTAAAAAACAAATATAAAAATTATGTTAAAATATTAGATAAAGTTATATTAGATGCTAAAATGAAATATGAGAAAAACCTAATAGATAAGAATTGTAGTAATCCTAGACAATTATTGGAACTAGAAACTTGGCAGAAAAGGCATTACAGATAACAATATTGATATTATATGTAATGAAAATTAAGAGACGATAAAAGATCCAGTTGAGATAGCTAATACTATGAATGAGTATTATTGTAAAATAGGTGAGAGCTTGAGCAATAACATAAAAACACCTATAAATAATACCTACTATAGATTTAACCCACCAAGA
This sequence comes from Megastigmus dorsalis, assembly GCA_900490025.1. Lineage (NCBI taxonomy): Eukaryota > Metazoa > Arthropoda > Insecta > Hymenoptera > Megastigmidae > Megastigmus > Megastigmus dorsalis. The sequence goes on along the minus strand of UELU01140879.1, from coordinate 12,741 downwards.
ATAAATACAAATTCCATATTTATAAAACCTACAAATAAGTTTGAAGTACAAGAAATTATTCATAATTTGAAATTAAAAAATGGTGGAGTTGATAAAATTAATTCAAAAACATCGAAAATTATATCAATTTTTATTACTGATGCATTAGCTCATATTTTTAATAGATGCATAGAGCAAGCTATGTGGCCTGATGCTCTAAAAGTGGCTGAAGTAGTATCAATACATAAATCTGGCACTAAACATGAAATTTGTAATTATAGACCAATATCTTTGATATCTAATCCGGAAAAATTTTTGAAAAAATATTTTACAACAGAATTTTTGATTTTGTTTCTAAGTACAATATTCTACATACAAAACAATTTGGTTTCATTAAACACAAAGGAACAAAAGATGCATTAAGTTTTAGTGTAAATAAAATATATGACAATTTGGACAAGAGTACACCCATTGCTATAACCTTCTTAGATCTGGCAAAAGCCTTTGATACTGTAAACCATAAGATTTTACTAGACAAAATGTACGCATACGGAATTAGAGGAAAATCACACAAATTATTAGAAAGCTACCTCAACAATAGAATACAAAAGGATAGGCCAAGTGGAAAGCAATTGGATAAAACTAAACACTGGAGTCCCACAAGGAACAATCTTAGGTCCACTACTCTTCATATTATATGTGAATGATTTATTAACTAATATGCCAGAAAATTCTATTTTGTCATACGCTGACGATACTGCGATAATATCTACAAGTAAAACTTGGTCAGATGTAGAAATAAAAATGAAGAAAAACTTGAAAGACATATCAAATTGGTTAGCAATAAATAAACTATCTCTGAATATACAGAAAACTGTTATATACCACATTCGGAAACTACTGTGACAGTGTGACTAATAAAATTGATATAAAAATAAATGATGAAAACCTAAAGAGAGTTGAAAGTTGCAAATACTTAGGGCTGATTTTTGATTATAATTTAAAATGGAATAAAAACATTGAATATATTATTAAAAAAACAAGATATTTAATTTTTGTTTTCTATAAAATATCGAAATTTATGCAAAGCAAAACATTAAGAACTATATACTATGCATTATTTCACAGCATAATTACTTATGGAATCATTGCATGGGGTGGAGGTTATAAAAAAACCATGCAATTATTACAGAAAATTCAGAACAGATTACTAAAAATAATAAATAAAAACACTTTTGTGCAAGATAATCCAATGAACTTGCAAAAATTATTTGAATTTGAAAGCTTAACTTACAATTATAATATTCTTAAAGAGAAATACGTTAATTCAACTAGCAAAACAAGGCATAAACTTATTAATTTACCAAAAATATCCAAAACTGTTAGTGATAAGAGTAGTTATATTAGAGCTATTAAGTTGTTCAACAAATTACCAAATGATTTCAAATCCTTAAATATGGGGATAAATTCTAGAAATAAGTTAAAAAAATGAATCTATACACATATATAAAAGAACATATTACTGTTACATTTTGAAGAAATAATATTTTTGTTAAGAAGCCTTATGACAGTCTTCATAGTTTTAAGTATTAGTAGATCAATAAAGATCTGCTAATTTAGTTTTGTAAGGAATTCATGTAAATTTGCATGTACCAAACCTGCATACAGGAAATGTTATTTTCCTCTGCAGGGTTACCATGTGTGTAATGTAATGTATTTTACTCTGGTTTGAATAAATAAATAAATATGAGCCACGAGCTATCGAGCTATTATGGCCATAACACATTGAGCTAATATAGATTTTTTTTTGTATTTTTGTCTTAAAAATTTTTCTTGGAAAATATACCAGCAGATTGAACTATCTTTTTTTTTCTTCTCGTCGTTTTTTTGTTGGGTCGTTCCCCTCAACTATTCGAATCATTAATAGAAAAGTCAGTAGCAATGTCGAGTGCTGACGAAATAGCATCGAAAGCTTCCGAGATTTCAGTAGAAAGAGAGCGACTGCTCTCAGTATTCTTGGCCGCTCCAACAGAAGATCTGGTAGCAAGTGCACGGCGTTGTCATCTGAATAGCGACAGTGACCGACCAGACCTTATCGATCGACTTATCAGATTTGACCTGAGATGGTCATTTGGCAGCCAAAGCGATTCATGGAACTCTGCAGTAGATAATGATGAAGTCAGGGAAACACATCGAGTATCATTGAAACCCAATGATTTGCTGGATGGAAATCTGTCCTTTATAAGCCAAACGGATGATCGAGAGAATCCAGCCGAACAGACTGCGAACGGAGGTACATCAGTATCTAGCGAAACAGTCTACGTTGGTGGGAGAATCACTGCAGAAGCAACGAGGACACTTCGCACTCTGCCAATCAATGTTAACATTCCACTAGCAGTATCAAGAGCGACCTTTCAAGGGACACCACTACTCTCTCAAACTCCATCATGGAACTCTTGGGTACCCTCGTACAACTCGACAATAGAAAGGAATGCAACTTCTAGAAACTCTCGAATCAATAATTCAATTCAACCTATAGGAGAAAAACTATTCCCATTACGATTAGCTGAAGTGGGAGGCGGATTGGGAAATCTAGATGTTTCTACATTGGCTCCATGTACATCGTCCCTTGGAGCAATACCAAGACATAATTTTACAACACAAACAACTCAACCTAGTCTGTATACATCGGGAAGATTACCCTCAACTCAAGGCTCGTTCACCTCAAGCCAAGAAACTACGACACTTCCTCCAAGATCTTCGTCAATTTCGGAACTTCATCGTACTTGTACTACCGAAACAACAGCTAGCATATCACGAAACATACATCACCCTACCGAAACTTAAAATTATTCAAGATTTGCTTACAACCCCTTGTATGGTCAAGTAACAGACACTTCGTCGCACCCGTTAATGCCACCTTATTACGGATATAACACCTACTGTCCGGTTCCTTATGGAAAGATACCATATGGTTTTCCAGTACCGCCAATAGGTTACCCACCCAATGCGGCTAATGCCTCAACAGGAGCATCACACTTATCCTTTCAACCAAATTTCTCGAATATTTCGCAATCACGTGATAATTCCCTGCAACGTGAAACTCGCGCTATCACACTCCTACAAAAATGGAAGGTAGGTTATGCGGGAGAACTTAAAGAAGATGTCAAGGAATTTATAGTACGATTAAAGGAATGTCAAGAGTGCAACTCTATAAGCGACCAAGAGATCCTCCGCTTAGTACCAGTTACTTTAACTGGACAAGCATTATACTGGTCTAGACCTTTGTCGAAGAATTGAGTCTCTGTGGAAGACTTTGTAGATGCGCTGAGACTACAATATGGTATTACACTGGACTAGAGGATGAAATCAAACCGAGAATCTAAGGATCGGATGAGAGCATCGCAATCTATATTCCGTCACTAAAAGTATTAATGGATAAGAGAACTCCAAAAATGACTCTTCAAGAACAATTAGATAGAACATATCGAAACCTTCATCCAGAATACCTTCGATCGATTAAGAGAGAACAGTTCAGAACATTCCAAGAACTGCAGACTCTGGGACAACATGAAGAAATTTGTATAGAAAGGAGGAAAGCTTACAAAGCTCGACCTCCCCCGGAACAAACAATGTTCCCAACAGTGGCCTGCAAGATAACTCGAAAAAGTAAAACAGCCGCAATGGAATCGAGGCAATCAGTAGAGGAGATAGATGCAACAGGAGTAGCAGCGGTTGCTAATCCGAATAAGCATCTAACACGTATTTATATTTGTATTTATATTTATTAACCAGAAAAAAATTACATGAGTAATTCCTATAGAGGTAAACGCAGTTACCTGTATATAGACTCGTGACAAAAAGAACTTAAAAACTAACTTAAATCTAATATCCCAGATAATTTTCATTTTTTAGTACAAATAGCTTACAAATTTGTAAAGAACGATAGTTGTACTCTCATACACGCTGTAAATCTTAAAACTTTTTATTTGATAACAATTTGATAACAATTATATAATAGAATTTAATTACTTAGATTTTATAAAATTTTTAACACGTTTTTTATAGTAGATTTTCTTAGATTTAAAATCTTAAGACTTTCCGGGAAAGCATTGTATATTTTTATAGCCTCTATATAACTATTTTTGTTGCTTATAGTTTTTTTTCATCTTAGGTAATAATAAGTTCTTATTCCTAGTCTTAGACTCACTCGCTAAGTACATTAGTTTTAGTTTATCATAATAATACATTACCGACTCCAGTGAAAACATTTGTTTAATATTCAAAGGATAATTATTCATTGGGAAGCGATTTTTGTTGATTATTTTTAGTACTTTAATTTGTATATTTTCTATTGAATTTATGGTAGTTTTGTATGCACCTCCCCAAGCTATTATGCCGTAGCTTATTATACTGTGGAAAAGAGCATAATAAATCTTCATTAGTATATTTGTATCCATCAATTTCCTTAATTTTGCGAAGACAAAGATTAAATATTTAGTTTTGTTCGTTAGTTTCACAAGGTGTTCACTCCATTTCATATTGTAATCAAAATGAATTCCAAGGTACTTCTAGTTTTCAGTTCTTTCAATTTTATGATTCATTATTTCTATATTTATTTCTTGAGGAACACTATTACAGTAACATCCAAATGTCATATATTTCGTCTTTGTTATATTTAAACACAATTTATTAAATGCCAACCATTTAGCTACTTTGTTTAATAAATCATTCATTCTGTCTCGTGCTTGAGCCGTCTTATCTTCTGCGACGATAACTGTGTCATCAGCATAAGACAGGATGGTACCTTTGGGTATATCTAACAGTATATCGTTTATATATATGATGAAGAGCAGTGGTCCAAGGATTGTTCCTTGTGGTACGCCAGTATCAATGATTTCTTCAGAACTAGTCATGTCATCTATTCTTACTTTATGCTTTCTACCAGTCAGATAGCTTTTAATCAGATCAAGTACACCACCTCGTATTCCGTATTATTCTAGTTTTTCCAAAAGCAATTTATGGTTAACTGTATCGAAAGCTTTAGCAAGGTTAATAAAAGTAGCAATCATTGGTTTGCTTTTATCTAAATTTTGTATAATTGTATCGGTAATTTTGCTCAGTGCGTCTGCAGCTCCAGAATTTTTTATAAAACCGTATTGATAATCTGATAGAACATTACATCCGTGAAAGAAATCATATATTCTATTATAAATTATTCTTTCGAAAATTTTTGCTAGATTTGAAATAAGTGAGACAGGTCTATAATTTGAAACATCCGTTTTTTTACCGGCTTTATAAATTGGAACTACTTCCGCAGTTTTGAGCGCCTCTGGCCAAACAAATTTTTCTATTGCTAGATTAAATATGTGTGTCAGTGGTTTCGCAATATGCAAGTTAATTACATTTAAAGTACTAGCATTTATTTGATCTTCACCTGTCGCTTTATTTTTGAGTGGGTTAATAATTTTTATTACTTTTTTTTTTGTAGTTTTTCCTTGGCCTTTTGCTGGTGAGCTTAGGCCATTACCAGGTATTAATTTTTATTACTTCTTTTGCATTTGTAGGATTAATAAAAATTTATTTGGGATTTCCTTCAATTTCTTTTGGTTTTACATCTTGTTCTATTATTTTTTTACTTAGATCTTTTCCTACATTGCAGTAAAATTTAATCATAACGTTTACAATTTCAGTTTTGTTTTCAACTTTAGTTCCTTTATCTATTTGATTTTATTTTCTACTTTTTTATTTGTACATATTTTTTCTTTTATTATTTTCCATAATTTTTTGGAGTCATTTAAATTTTCATTAACTCTGTCTCTTTCATACTTAATTTTAGCTTCTTTAATTACTCTATTAAGTATTTTGGCATAATCTATATATTCTTTTTTTAGTATATCAGACTCCTTGTTTTTTGCCAAATGTTATATAATAGTTCTTTTCTCTTATACGATACTGTAAATGCTTTCGTCATCCATTTTTTCCTATGTATCATATTTCTACCTTTCCTTTTTTGCTTAGTAGCAGTTGTCACTATTCTAACGCATTGATTTATTTTCTTTATAATTTCGTTTGTTGCACAATTTGGTTTTTTGCATTGATAAAATCGTGTTCCAATCCATATCTGCATCAATATTCTTTAATTTTACGTAGTTAATTCTTTTAAATATTTCCGTATCTCTACACATAGTTCTTACTTTATTGAGTTTTACAAACAGTGGAAAATGGTCATTTAGTGGATTAGCAATTGTATATGATTTTACTTCTATTGAATTTGTTTTTATAAACAAATTATCAATACAAGTACCTCCTTGCCCAGTGGATGAGGCTCGCGTGATACCCTGAAAATATGGAATATATTCATGCGCTAAAAAGTTATTTAGGAATTCTTGATTAATATTATTTTCATAATGTTGAGCATCTTGATAAGTTATATCTACATTATAGTCACCGACTATAAAGTGATTTTTAATATGTCAGCTTTCTAATAAAAAATTTTTTGTTGAAAGTACAAATTCAGTCTTCGATATATCATGCGACCTGTATGTCGCCGATATCCGAAATAATTCATTATTATTTATATTTAAATCAGTAATTAAAAATTTTATTCTATCTACTTCACTTACTTTGATTTCCTGACTTATGTCATTTCTTATCTATAATATCACTCCGTCCGCTTTATTAATTATACTACCAATATAGAATATTCTATATTCCGATAGTCTAAATATTTCAATGTGCTTAATTATACGTTCACGGAGCAATCAGCCGCAAGAGTCGAACCGGAAACCAGAACAGTCGTATCAGCCAGATAAACAGGGCGTCAATACCGACGCAAGAGAGACAAAATCCTCTAATCGAAATGAGGTAATAGAAAAATTCTCCTTCACACCATCGAAGGTATCGACCTTTTCGAAATTTTTAAAATGAAGATAGATTTCGTAACTAAAACATGGCACACACCCCAAAACATCGTGCGGCCATTCTACCCTCGTAACACCGACCCCGGTGTATTCGTAGCGATTGCATCCATTGAAGGAATTATGGATTTAACGCCACACAAACAAAAATCGTTATATATTCTCGTTAAAAAATTAGCTGTCCCAAGCTTAAAGGATACGCTGGGCGTCGCTCGAATTACTCCCCACCATATCGACGTTCAAAATCATGCGCCAATAGAGCTGAGGACTCGTCGTATTTCTCGGAAGCTACTGACCAAAGCGTACGCCGAAGTTGACAGACTACTAGCTGAAGGTAATGTTCAACCTTCCGAAAACGCTTGGAGTAGCTGTCCGGTGATAATACCGAAACCAGGAGATAAGATTAGATTTTGTATCGATTATCGTGCTCTAAATCAGGTCACAAGAAAAGACGCTTACCCTCTTCCTTATATGGACATGCTTTTAGATAATCTTCTGACAAAAACATGTAAGGAATTGACTGCATTCTCGGTACCGGGAAAAGGATTGTTTCAATTTACTAGGCTTCCTTTCGGCCTATGCAATGCTCCTGCCACTTTTCAGATACCTTTAGTCCAGAATGGCAGCCATCCATTTTCGTTTACATGGATGACATAATCATCGTAAGAAATGCGTTCGAGGAACACCTCCATTGGTTAGAGAGAACGCTCAAAATATTAAAAGATGTCAATCTGGAAATAAACAGGGAGAAGTCTAAATTTTGTTGTCCTGAAATAAAATATTTAGGTTATGTCGTCAATAGGGATGGATTGAAAACAGATCCAGATAAAATAAGCCCAATCTTGAACTATCCGCCGCCGAAAAATCTGAAACAACTCCGTAGAATTTTAGGTATGGTAGGCTGGTATGCCCGATTTATGCCATCTCTTGCCGAAACAAAATTGCCACTTACTGAACTCCTCAAGAAAGGAGTAGCTTGGCATTGGGGAGAAGATCAACAGTACGCTTTCGAAACACTGTTGTTGCTTCTTACACAGGCACCAGTCTTAGCTCGACCAGACCCAAACAAACCCTTTTGTCTGTAAACCGATGCAAGCGACTATGCACTCAGCGCGGTGCTCACTCAAGACTTTGATGGAGAAGAACATTCGATAGCATATGCAAGTCGCATATTATCAAAAGCAGAAAGGAATTATACGGTGACCGAAAAAGAATGCCTAGCCGTAATTTGGGCCGTTGAAAAATTTAGAGGTTATTTGCTAGGAGAACACTATAAGTGATCACAGATCACAGTAGCTTGAAATGACTACATAACCTAAAGGACCCAACTGGTAGATTAGCGAGATGAGCTACTGCTCTCAAAGCTTATAACATGGAGATAATACATAGAAAAGGAGCACCCCACAAAGTTCCTGATGCATTAACGCGAGTAGCTGAAAAAGAGTTCAGCCTAGCCGCGACTGAACAAGTAGAAAACACAGATTGGTACGCCTCTCGGATACAGGAAGTCCTAAATAATCCAGGAAAATACCCAAACTGGAAAGTCGAAAATCAATGCTTGTATAAACATCGTCCGGATCCATGTATCGACCCAATTATGGGTGATCTAGACAGATGGAAACTAGTAATATCGAAACCGGATAAAGAAAGAGTACTATTTGAAGTACATAATACACCTCAGGCAGGTTATTCAGGTATTGAAAAGACCTATAACAAATTGGTTCAACAATATTTTTGGCCAAAAATGAGGCAAAATGTTATTCAATATGTATAAACAATGTATAGAGTGTCAACTACACGAAGTATCGCAACAATCAGCTATGGGTCTAACGGGAAAGACACATAGAGGGACCATGGTCAACAATATCAGCCGATATCATGGGACCATATCCACCCAGTAAATCTCAATTTCGCTACATATTAGTTTTTCAAGATCTACTTTCAAAATACATAGAAATAAGACCCTTACGGAAAGCAAACAGTCCTAGTATCATAAAAGCACGAAGAATTAGTAATTTTCTGTAGGGGATGTCCTAAATACTTAGTCACAGACAATGGGACAGAATTCGCTAATAAACTAATGTCATCGAAACTAGAAGAATTAGGGATCATGCAAAAGACAATTGCCCCTTACCATGCACAGGCGAATCCTGTGGAAAGGGTCAATAGAATTATAAAAACAATGACTGTCATTTTTGTCGATAAAAACCATAAAAATTGGGATATTCACTTACAAGTATTTACATTCGTCTACTCAACTAACACCAGCCTTTCTTAATTTACGGAAAACACCCGCGTATTAGTTGTATTACTAGTAATAATTATGATTCCTTACCTCCAGAAATGGACTGATAGACTGACACGTCTCCCAGACATATACGACTTACAAGGGAACCACACCAACCCGACCCCACCGATTTTGATCATTTTTGGATATGTTATAGTACTTGAAAAAATAATAGATAAGTATTTTTTCTTATCGGCTGACATCCACATTTAAGGGGTGAAATCCACCCCCAAAGTCAATCCCTAAAATTATTTTTTTTAATATTTCTCAGCATCTAATGAATATTTTGAAATAAACTCAACGCCAAAAAATTTTTTATGAAAAGGCGCTTCTAAGGACACAACATTTATGCCGAAGAGTTGCAACCCCCCTTTTTATAGGGGTAAATTCACTATTTTGTTTACTCTTTTACGACATGTAATTTAGTAAATCAGCGCAAGTGATATAAAATTGCACTGATTACGAGACAATTCCAAATTTCAATTGATGTGTTTCGGGATTTTCCAAGAAAAAATGTTATAAGGGTATTTCACACCTACAAACCACCTTTGCCATACCACAAGCAGGGTAACCCATCTAATCCCGGAGAAATCGAGTTTTGTCGTTTTTTTTTCTTGAAATAGTTGGATCCTACTCCGCGAGCGAGCTAACCCAGCCTACCCCTAACCCACCTAACCTCTAGAAACCACCCCTACCAAACCAAAAGCAGGCAAACCCCGGAGAAAGCCACTTTAGTCGATTGTTTTTTCTTGAAATAGTTGGATCCTACGCCGCAAGCGAGCTACCCCAAATAACCGAGCTACCCCTAACCTACCTAACCCTCAGAAAACACCCCTACCAAACCACAAGCAGGTTATTCATTTAACCCTGATAAAAGCCAGTTTAGTCGATTATTTATTCTTGAAAAATTTTAATCCTTTGACGTAAGCGAGTTACCTCAACTAACCGACCTACCCCTAACCCACCTAACCTCTAGAAACCATCCCTACCAAACCATAAGCAGGCTATCCCTTCTCACCCCGGAGAAGGCGACTTAAGTCGTTTGTTTTTACTTGAAATAGTTGGATCCTACGCCGCAAGCGAGCCAACCCGGCCTACCCCTCACCCTCGTAACCTCTAAAACCACCCCTACCATACCACAAGCAGGCTCACCCCGGAGAAAGCCACTTTAGTCGTTTGTTTTTTCTAGAAAAAGTTGGATCCTACGCCGCAAGCGAGCTACATCAAATAACCGACCTACCCCTAAGCTACCCAACCCCTAGAAACCACTCCTACCAAACCACAAGCAGGTTAATCGATTAAACCCTGGGAAAAGCAAGTTTAGTCGTTTACTTAATCTTGAAATATTTTAATCCTTCGCCGTAAGCGAGTTACCTCAACTAACCAACCTACCCCCAACCCATCTAACCTCTAGAAACCACCCTTACCAAACCACAATCAGGCTAACCCTTCTCACCCCGGAGACAGCGACTTTCGTCGTTTCTTTTTTATTGAAATAGTTGGATCCTACGCCGCAAGCGAGCTATCCCGACTAACTGACCTACCACTAACATACCTAACCCCTAGAAACCATCCCTACCAAACCACAAGCAGGTTAATACATTTAACCCTGGGAAAAGCAACTTTAGTCGTTTATTTATTGTTTAAATATGTTAGTCCTTCGCTGTAAGCGAGTTACCCCAACTAACCGTCCTACCCCTAAGCTACCTAACCCAACCCCTAGAAACCACCTCTACCAAACCACAAGCAGGTTGACCCTTCTTACCCCGGAGAAATCGACTTTTGTCGCTTGTTTTTTCTTGAAATAGTTGGATCCTACTCCGCAAGCGAGCTAACCCAGCTTACCCCTAACCTACCTAACCTCTTGAAACCACCCCTACCAAACCACAAGCAGGTTAATCCATTAAACCCTGGGAAAAGCAAGTTTACCGTTTATTTATTCTTGAAATATTTTATTCCTTCGTCGTAAGCGAGTTACCTCGACTAACCAACCTACCCCTAACCCGAACCCGAACCCATCTAACCTCTAGGAACCACCCCTACCAAATCACAAGGAGGCTAACCCCGGAGAAAGTGACTTTAGTCGTTTGTTTTTTCTTGAAATAGTTGGATCCTATGCCGCAAGCGAGCTACCCCAACTAACGGACCACCCCTAACCTACCTAACCCCTAGAAACCACCCCTGCGAAACCGCAAGCAGACTATAACCTTATGTAAATGGCGAGAAATAAATTTATTTCTTGAAAGCCATTGATGTTTTATAAAAATTACAAATATGTTCAAAGCGGTAATAATTTTGTGTAATAATTATTATTAGCTTTTCATAATAAATAAATAAAACTGACTATAAAAATTAATAACGATTTATAAATGTAGGATTTAAGACTAGAGTAACAATTTTTAATAGTTATTAACTATTTTCATTTTTTAGAAACTAATAATAATAGTTATATTATCAGTTATTTTTTTGATTATTTTTTGCATTGTATTGCATGTATCTGTGTAAATGAGTAATAATAATACTTATTATTTTTTAAACATAAAGTTAATTCGTAATAAAGAAAAATAACAAGTAATAAAATTTACAAATTATTAATTTTAATTAGTGGACGTTTAATATAGTTGTTATTAGTTATTATTTTTTGTAAATCATTTACAATTTGTCAATGGCAAAACAAATAATAACAAACAAAAAACTAACCCTCCTAGCCCCTGTAAAGGCGCCGTAAACGAGCTACCCATAGTAAATATTATTATTCATGATAAGCTTTACAATTTTTTTTATTAATAGGTAAATTGCAACATATTATTCCACAAATTTTTTACAAAAATGATAATCATCAAAAAAGTGTTTAAAACACAATGACTTTTTACACCAGCCACATCGTTTTATTGCAACATTGTTACATCCTGTTTCTTCACGCTTTATATTGCAAGAATCTCTAAAACTAAATTGTGCAGGATTATCAGTTTTATCTGGTATTTCATTAATATACCCGCTTTTATACCAAGAATATTTAAAAATATTCGTGCATCTCGGTGAAGATAGCTGATGTTATTTCGTAAATGTAAATTTAAATCATAATCCATCAGCATTACTTTGTCGGAAAATTGTCTTACGATGTTTTTCCAGACACGGAATCCATGCACATCAAGGGGCTGTATTTTCCCTGTGGTTCCCGTGGGAATTTTTTTTATGTTAACAATTTTATTTTCTGGCATCGTTTCCTCTATAACTTTATCACAATGACCACTCCAAGAATCTAGTAAAAGAATAGATTCAGAACCTACATTTGGATAAAACACTTCTCTTAACCAAATTTTAAAGTGATCTAAAATAAACAAAATTACTTTCTTATTGAAAAATTTTGTATATAATTGCAGTGATATAAATAAATCTCACTTGTAGTTAATTTTCCGGATTTCGATGCTTCTACATGCACATTTTTTCGTCTTATTAAAGAAGACTCTACTATAGGACCCAATTGACCAGTTTTTTCTTTTAATACTAAAAAAGTGGCGATAGAAGTTTTCCCGTAGCTGATATTGTTGGTTG
>UELU01140875.1:0-20454 GCA_900490025.1 Megastigmus dorsalis | reverse complement strand
CCTGTATACGGTATGAATCTAGAGAAGCCCTCTGGACTCATCTCGTCATACTTGAGTAAGCTGCCTCTGCATATAGATGTTGAGGTGAATAAGGCGATTGATTATTCTTTCGGAATAAATCAACCATCTTATTATCTCGGTGGTTATGCATCCTACACGGAGATGTATCCAGAGGATGGTTATTTGGATAGTGCCAATATCATTCATTGGGGCTTGGATCGAATTTGAAATCAGATTGGAAAAATTCAACATGGCGAATCCAAAATGGCCGACATTTTTTTCAAACGTCAACCGAATTGGATTCAATTTTGTACATTTACTTTTGAAATAATGGTTGAAGAAATTATTCATTTTTTTCAATATGGTAAGAGTTCAATCAGCTTGAACATATATACTCCTCGCATTCATTACAATAAATATTTGTACGTTTTTTGCAATGATTGTAAGCTTTACAAATTCTTTGTGATAATTTTGTGGATTTCTCGTGGATATGATGGATTTGTCTAAAACAAGTATCGCAAAAATGTTTTTTGCACTCAAAGCAATAAAGTATCGTTCTTAGGCTATACTTTATACAAACTCTTCTACGATCAGATTTACAAGTTTCAAATACTTTGATAAATTCTCTGTAGATGGCTCTAAATAAGAATTCGCAACACTATCTGCGAAATCTTTACTGGGCATTTTCTTTTCATTCACCATATTGTACAAAATCAAAGCATTCGTCAATGAAGATTGAATCAACCTGCACAAAACAACCCATGTCCATTTCTTTGAACCAATATTCGTTCTCATGTCACTGCGGTATTGGTCATGAAGATCAACCCCACCCATAAACTTATTATACGTCTTGAACGCTCCAGGAAATTGAAGTGGTACTCTAACTTTAGCTGTTTTATCAAATCTTTCCATTAAAATTGTAGGAGTAACGCCAAGAGCCGTGGATAACATAGACACTGGTTTTGAGTCCATTACAGTAATATAATTTATACCACTATTTTCCTCATGACTTACTACATAGGAACCTCTTACGGCTTTATTTTTATTCATTTTATGTTTGTTCATCAATTTTTCTTTTTCAGGATTTATCGTTTTTTTTTTACTTTTTATTTGCATTCTCCAAAACTTTAGGAAACATATCATTTGTGAAGACGCGATTATCTCTGACCGTTCCTGTTGCACAGAGATTTTGTTTTTTCAAATGTACTAACAAATCAGGAGATGTAAAATATCTATCGAAATATAAATAATATTTTGCAACATCTCTTTTGGAGACCGTAATGAGGAAAGTTTGAAGCATTTTCATAACTGCCCTTGATCCTAAACTGCATTTAGAAAATTTTTCATCATTTATACCATCATTTTTTCCACAATAAATATCTAATTCTAAAACAAATCCATTTGAAGTGCAGAGGGACCATAGTTTTATTCCAAAATGTATTGGTTTGTCTTTAATGAATTGTTTTAGAAGGGTCTGACCAAAAAATTTTATCATCATCGATTGACAATGATGAGCAAAAGAATCCAAATTGTTTTATATTTTTTCTAAAAATATTTAACAGTACACGTACTTTCCAAACTTTGTCACTATCAACCTTATTCGAATTTTTTGAAGTTTTCAAATTAGACTTGATTTTTTCAAAAAAATTTCTACTCATCGTATTTGAAACAATATCAGAGTGCAGCATTTCATCTTTTGCCCAATAAGCTCTATAACTCTTACGAATATTGAAAATAGAAAATATAATTATACCTAAGAATTGGTTGAAATTATCAAAATCCAAATCAAAATCATTTTCATTGGTAGCATCAATAATTTGATTTTTCATTTCATTACAAAAAAACATTTCAAATAATTCTCGAGGACTTTTTTCTAGGACTTTCTGTTTGATTGCGTCAAAATTAAATATTTCTGAGTCAAGTTGAGAGTTGTATACTTTTTCATTATCTAACCATTTGTAAGAGTGTGACTCTTCTAACTTTTTATCATTCGAGGAAAAATTTCGATAAACTTCTTAGTAAGAAGAGACTGTTGCATTAGTGAGAGTATGACGTTGATCGATTTCGTCATCACTGTTCAAGCCTTCTACGTCACTGTTTTCATCGTTTGATATAAATAAAACTTCTTCATCGGTATGTTCATCTTCACTGTCATAATCATTGTTATCTTCAATACTTCTATCAAAACTGTTATTCTCTGTAGACTTACGTTTCGACATATTTGCGAAACCTTGGAAAAATTGCTACAAGAATAAACAACTAACTGTGAGAAACAGCTAACCTGCTATCCTGAACAGGATAGTTACAAATAGCCCAGGAATAAAGTAGATATCCTCTAACTATCTTGATAAAAACTGTTAGAGAAATACACACTTTGCCAGAATGGAAAACTCACCATCTATCCTGGAAAGGACTCTTGTGGAGGCACACGAAGAAAAAAGTGAATATCCTCTAACTAGCTTGAGAAAGACTGTTAGAGAAATACACACTTTGCCAGAATGGAAAACTCACCAACTATCCTGAAAAGGACTCTTGGGGAGGCACCCGAAGAAAAAAAGTGCGAGTTTCAACGATTTTATGCGAATATTCTGTATAGGTTTCCTGCTATTTTCCCTTAAGTGCGGTTTTAGGTGCTAAAATCATGCGGGGGTGCGGTTTTTTCTTATTTTACCCTGTTCCAGCACTAAATAAACGCAACTAACGAGTTAATATCGCCAAAATACGAAGGAAAAATTCAATTTGCAAACGCTGCAAATTTCATAGTCATTCAAAATAAAGGTGTACTCCCTTTTTGTTTTTGGACCCTCATTTTCACTCTGCAACGTCTGAACATATATAAGTCCAATATTTAGGTAACAGCATGCTTCTCAATTGGACACCTTCCTCCGTAAGGGCTGCTGCTTTATGTAACTTACACTTCCGCCAAGAAGATTTCGTTGATGCAAATAAAACGAGTTTAAAGCGTGACCGAGATCCTCTTAATTGGAGAGAGGTTCAGAACCAGTAGCAACAACAGGATCAGAGCCAAGAAGACCATAAGCTGGATCAACAACAACAGCAGGTAAGTGCAAAAATTGTCGAGCAGGACCAGCAAGAGGAAGGCCAACAGGAAGCACGTGAACTACACCATGACAGGACGTCGGCGGACATCAATATGACTGAGATGATAAACAAGAGGAAGTATGTTTATCTTTTAATCCTTCGATAGTAAAGGTCACTTATCCCCCTGGAAAAAAGTCTTTCTGTACATTTCAAGAAAAGGATAGTGACCTTAACTATTTAAATTATGATATCGATAAGGCACCAATTAGTACTGCTTCTTCAAACGACCAATTTGCTTCACTTTCTAAGAAAAAACCGTCGCAATGTTGTTTATTGTATGCTCGATCGATACAAAAATCTTCAGCTAGTAGAGTCGCTTCCTTGTCAAAGAAAGTGGAGCAATTGAAGAAAGCTTTAAAAGCAGAAAAAATGAGAAGTAATCGAAAGCTTAAAAGATTAATTAAAGCCAAAAAGCCGAGTAAATTCAGTATAGAGAAATTTTTATTAAATAAAGATATTGTGCCTTTAGCTAAAAGTATGATTAAGTTACAATTGCATAAGAAAAAAAGCCCCTACTCTATCGATGAAAAACAGTTAGCAAAACTTATGTATTATCATTCTGCAGCGTGCTATATTCGTTTAAGAAAAGCGGGGTTAAATTTGCCAGCAGAGTCAACGGTTCGGGGATGGGTGGCAGAATATGACGTTGCTCCGGGAATTAATGAGGTTATTTTTAAACGTGTTGAAGAAAATTTAAAGAAATTGCCGGCTGATGAACGGGTATGCGCATTAAAATTTGATGAAATGTCCATAAAAGCATATGAAGAATATTCCAAAAAGTACGACATTGTAGAAGGACTTAAAGATTTAGGAATGGATATGAGAAGTAGAGAGGTAGCAAAACATGCTTTATTATTTTGTTTAGACAGCATTAATGCTAAAAATCCTTGGCGCCAAATGCTGGCGTTTGGATTTAACGAAAACGGTGCGACAGCGGACGAACTTTTTGATTTTCTCCAAGAAATAGGAGCTGATGTTAGGCTAATTGTATGCGATCAAGGTAGTAGCAATCAAAAGTTATTTAAACGGTTGAACGTTTCAATAGATAGTCCTTATTTTTGTGTAAACAATGACAAATATTTCCCAACTTTTGATTGGCCTCATCTTATTAAGCGATTAATAGCTCAATTAAGGTCCCATGAGTATATTTATGCTAATAATGAAATAATTATCAATTTTAATGATTTGAAAAAAACATGGGAACTTGACAAAAGTCACGGCACCTCAAATTTATTAGGACATTTGAAAGAAAGCCATTTTTTTCCTAATAGTTTTGATGCTATGAGAGTCAAAAATGCTTTTCAGCATTTAAGTCGTCGAATGGCAAGTTCAATTTAAACGGCTGGTGTGGATTGCACTAGATTTATGTCATCGACGACATGGCAAGCTTCAGCTGATTTTGTTGAAAAGTTAGATGCTGTAATAGATGCTTGTAATTCATTATATTTATTTTCTTGCTTGGTCAAAGAATGGACCATTAAAAGTAATCTAATAATTTTTCAAAACCACCTTGCTTCTTTGGAATTCCTTTAACCGTACAAGCTCTTTTATTTTTGTATCAAGATTTAAAAACAGAATTTTATAGTTTTCAATTAGCAACTGGCCTTTGCAATCAGGATTCAGTGGAACATGCTCATTCAAAATTACACGGCAGAGGTGGATTGCAAATCCTACCTGTAGAATGTACAGATTAGCGTTTCGCCATATTTTATCAACCGATTTTCTTTATACTATAATGAAAGGTAATGTTATGAGTTCGGATGCACCATCATTAATAGATTTAAATAATGAAGATATCATTTGCAGTGAAAAAAACGATTTTTATTCAACTTTAAATAGTACTTTACAGGAATACGAGTTAAAGGACTTAGAAGAACTTGAGAAAATAAATGCTGCTGCTGAATTTTCAAATATGTATTTAAAAGTAGATTCATTACAAATGACGGATATAACTGATCGAAGTGTATATGAGTCAAACGCGATAGCTTATTCTTCAGGTTATATAGCTAAACAGTGTTTAAGGAAACGCCCTTGCGATAATTGTCAACTTTTTTTTATCAAATCTTCAACCGATGCTTTAAATACTAACGAGCAATACATTGCTTTTAGAGATTATTCTAATTTTTATTCAGATACATTCGAAGAAGTGCCCGATAAAACGTACTTGACCAGAGCAACTGAAATTTTTGCACATGTAGTAAACTGCCAATTAGAAGCATTTAAAAGTTATCATGAAAGTGTATGGCACCAAAAATTACTACTGTGTCATTTAACAGAAATTGTAGAAGCTTATACTCGTGAAAAATATCCCGATTGGTTCGATCAAAATAATACGTGTTACAAACACCAAATTTGCGCGTTGCAATATTTATTAATAGTGAAAATTCATGCAAAAACTCGGGAACATAATAATGATTCAAAACAAGCAAGTAACAGGTCCATTGTTAGTAAAAATCAAAAGCTTAAAAATATTAAAAATATATAATTTTTTGTACGTTTATTTATAATAGTAACAATTAAAATAATTAAAATAATAATAATTGAAAATTTCTTACATTTCAGATATACATTTTATTTATAGTGAAAATTTGTTAGAAAAATAATCATAGATATAAGAGTAGA
Organism: Megastigmus dorsalis; assembly: GCA_900490025.1. NCBI lineage: Eukaryota > Metazoa > Arthropoda > Insecta > Hymenoptera > Megastigmidae > Megastigmus > Megastigmus dorsalis. The sequence goes on along the minus strand of UELU01140875.1, from coordinate 14,730 downwards.
AAGGATTCTTAATTAACTGTTTTTCTTTTTATTCATTAAATTTATTTATTCAACTTAATTTGTATATAACCGTTCGCTGTGATAAATCCTTTCTAGTCTTTTGTAAATTATAGCGAACAGTAAATTCACATTTTTACTTTGAAAAATAATCATAATAACTTAGGGTAGACTATTGTTTATAATTATATGATATGATATAATTCTATGCAATAGACTTTGCAGGTTTATATGATTATTTTGGTATACTCGATAGAAAACAGTTGATGTTTGATTCGAATTTAAGGGACAACTTCATTTGAATACGTCAAAATTTTAGATTTTCGTTTATAAATGAAGATTAGAACTATAAATGACAATCTTTCTGATAATGTTTTCCATCTAGTGTGCCTCGCTTGGAGGAGGAAGGAAGTAGGTTCTGGACTCTGGAGGATGGATGGACGACTCCCGTGGTGTGTCAGGGCTATTGGCGATGGGATCCACGATTATATTTAGAATTAATCTATGACAAAAATGAAGGTACGTTAAATGATTTGTCTATGTCGTTAAATCATTATTTCGTATCTTTTTTTTATCATATATTTACTCTAAATATAAAAAAAACCAACGCGCCGTTAACAGTACCTCAAGGGTAGTGTGGAAAGCTGTTAGTAATAAAACTTTATAATTTTTACTAATATTAAATTAAATATTTAAATTAAAGTATTATATTAAAATGTATTGTATTTCATTTACGAATTATGTAACAAAATAAAGTATTACGTAATTTTTCTAATTTCAGTTGTAACGCAGCAAAATGTATGGGCCGAAATTTCGGACACCCAGGCAAAAATAATAAGGCACGGCAAAAATCCACTACGAATTCCAATTTACTCCCTTATCCCGCATTTATGGAAATTTCTTCCGGAACGTAATTACGGAAGGGAATTACGGAAACTCGGTCATTTTGGCCCACACTACTCCCGATGACGCGATACGAAATGCTACAGAAAATCGACAATTCGAATCCGCGGGAATTTGTTAATTTGAGGGCGCCAGACAATAATGTCAACCGCTGAATTCGATGCCATCGCTATCTCTCCTTCCTGACTGCTCGGACGAGACCCTCTCGAGAGGGGATTCCGTCGAGGAACACGCCTCGGGTAGGCACTCCCGGCGTCGATGCTCCTCCAATCCGCGAAACGTGCGTGCACGTGACACGGCGCTACTACTCGGCGCAACAACACAAAATCAGGGAAATACACATAAATAAAGTATAGAAGACTCGGCCAATTATTGAAGTTGATAGGAGAATTTATTAACTGAAATCCTCCCTCCGTCGGCGCTACACACGCCCCACCAATACAACAGTTTACAAGGGAAAACTCGCGAACCACGCAGCACAATCCGCTACTCGCTCCCCGCTACCGCTCGCCTTCCGGCAGTTAGCTCAATACGACCTCACGGCGATCCCAACGCGAATTCTCAGCCGCCCACCTTTTAACTCAGCTACTAAGGTCGTTCGCTACACCACCCGAGAAATTACCTGCTATCGTGGCCGCCGACACGTGTCCACCGATCCCGCGCTTTCGCACACCGCGAACCCGCTCGCCACCGCTTCGTACAATTCGCGATCCCCGGCAAAATCTCACAACCGTCCCATTACTTATTCTAACCCCTTTTCTCTCGGCGCACCCTTCCCCACGCACTCACAAACAACCCGCGCGAACACTCCGCATCACCACCTACCTCGTGGCAAACGTGGAAGACTCTAGTAGCCGGCAGGCTGGCTCCACTTACGCTCGTCCTTCCTCTCAATCTCGTCTAGCGTCCGTCCTCTCTGTCACGGCGCAACGCTCCGCTTGCGTCGCAGCTCCTCGCTAATCCTTCCTCCCACGTATATGCTGAAGCTAACAGCATGACAATGGCGGTTGAAAAATCGTGGTAACGGCACGCGTCGTTCCAGGTTCACGGCAAGGCAACGAGTGACGTCTTCTTCTCCGTTTTTCAGCTTCCGCCTTCTTCTCCAACTCGAGTTGTCGTGCCATCTCTCTTGCTCCTGTGTCGTCCTTATCTTCTGTCTCGTTCTACTCTTGGTCATTGCGTCGATCCGTTTGCGCTTCCTGGCGCTCCTCTGTATTGATTCGTTGATTGACTTCTTCCTTGGTTCCGTCGTTGGTACATTCTCCAATCGTTAATACTTAATATATTCAGGTCGGCGCTAATTGGTGGCCGACCTGAGTTCCGTCGCTGACGCTAGCTCCCTCATCTGGCGCGCGCAATTCGAAATGCACAATTAGTGTGCCCAAAATACGCGAATATAGCACCCCAGACTGTTTTCGGAAAGTCCCTAGGCATATAGCACTAGTGGATTTCGCGCGCATGGTTTCGGCGCACGGCGCCGTCATTTCCGAGTCAAATACCGTCACGCGCCGTATTTTACGAAGGTTCGATGGTGGCGAGCATCGTCGTCGCGGTCTCGTTACCCTGGCAGCTAAACCTAACCTCTAACGGCGTCGGGAAAAAGAAAGGACGGAGTCGAATTTGTTTTGTATTTAATTTATTTAATATTTGCAACTAACTCTTGTGAGGCCAAATCAGCCTCACAAATTCCCCCCTCCTAAACCGGACCACACCCGTGTGAAACGGCTGTTTATCCTCGGGCTACACTGCCACGGCTACCGCCTCGATTGTCGCCACCACGCTACTTAGTCCATGGGTCGGGCAAACATGTCGCCCGTCACCTAATTTACACATCTCCTACTCTACCTCATCCCCTTTCATTCATTCATTCTGCTGCTAGAAGGGGGGGGGGAGTATAAAAAATGAAAAAAAATTAAGCACTGATAATACGAGTACCTTCTGCCATCGCGTAGTGGGGCTCACTTCTGGCGCTGTCCGCGGACGTACTCACTCGTTCTGTCTCTCTTTCTCTCTGCTTTCACATACTCGGCGTTCTACGGCCCATCCTGGCTACCTGTGGCACTCCTCCTTTCCCTCTCTCTCTCATTTTCTAATTACTGACGATCCCCTTCAATACTTGGCTCTTCGTTTCCTCTGGCAATGCCTCGAGTCGCTCCACCAGGCGCTGCGTCTCTTCAATCATCCGCAGTCTCTCTGCCATGGTGCTTGGTGGTCCTCGGGCGGCCGGCTCGGTCGCGGCCTCGGCGCTCTCCCTTGCCAGTCGTCGGTGGAGGCGCCGGCTCGGGTGCAGACTCCACTGTTGGGTGGGGTGCTCCCGCTGGCGCTGTCCTCTCCTTCAACGTCCTCTCCAGGGGTGGTATGTCTGCGGACGGGGGTGGGGGCGTGGCTCCAAACATGTCCCGGCTGGTGGGTGGGGGTATCCGCGCACGCCTCAGGCGGTCCTGGACTGACGGCGGGGTAGGCATCCGTACCGCCTCTTGATACTGCGGTGGCGGGCTGCCGCTCCGGGATGGCGCTCTCGCCTCGTCGAGGTCCCACACCCCGCGTTCGGTGGGGACTGCTGGTGCTGCCGGTCGCTGGGTCACCGGTCACTGGGCTGCTCGAGGGGCGTGTCCGGTCCCACTCACCCCGTTCCGGCTCTCCGTCCCATAGGTGGCACGGATCCACCGTAGATGGGGCTCACGACATCTGGGGCAGTGTGACATGCCGATCCCCCTCCTCCCACAGTTTTCGCAAAACACGTCCGTGACCGGCTTGGGGCACCTGTGTTTTGAATGCCCGGAGCACCAACAATTGAAGCAAGCGTGGGGGATCGACAGTCGGGTCCGTTTCGATAGGGATGAGTCCCCCGAACATGATCCCGGCAAGCCTCACGGGGTAGTCCGGCGGGCGGGCGTATCTTCCCTCCATCGACGCTGGCGCGGCTGCTTGCGGTCGGCTTTGCGACTCGACTCGTCGAGCGGTGGCGGGGGGTGCACCATCCTCTGGTGGACTGTCCCAGGACTCCTCCTCGCTTTCTATTACGTCCGCCCCCCGGACGGGCGTGAGTCTCGGGGCGGCCGTGGTCGACTTCGGCGTGCTCGGCTTAGTCCCTGACTTCTCGGCAGGGGCGGGCGCTTCCTCCTCGTCGCTGTCCACGACGTCGGCCCAGCAGACCAACTTGAAGGCGGGTCCTGCTGGGACGGGTTTTGGCTCGGCTTCTGGCTTCGTAGTGGTGGGGGGTGTGGCCTTTTCCGCGATCCCAGCGGCCGAACGGGGTGCCGATGTCAAGCGGCGGAGGCATGCCAGTGGTCAGGAGAGCCACCGCGGCTATGGGGGCCGGCACCACTTCGCGCTAGGCAGGCGGGGCCTTCACTCGAGCGGTCCTGGACGAGGGTGGTTCGCTGGGGATCGTCTTCGGTCCCACGCCTCCTCCGGCAAGATACGGGTGGCTGGGCCGATGGCCAATTCGCGCACCAACTCGTCGCTTGTTAGATCGGGGCTCCCTCGCAGTACAAGGCAGGGCGGCTCCCCCTCCGGCGCGGACTAGGCTAGCCGGCGTGGGTAGGCCCCGGTGGCCATGGCCTCCTGGTGGCGGGCGACCAGTTTCGCTTCCTCGATCGGTGGTGCACCCGCGGCCACCACCTTGCTCGACATCACTGACGTGGTGATGTGTTGGCTGGCCACCGTGGTGGCCGTGGAGGTGGTGGTCACGTTGGTTGTCGGGGCCGTGGTGACTTCCGCAGTCGTCGGCCTCCTCGACGCTTTCTTTCCCCCCTCTACCTCCAGCTGCTGCTCCTTCTCCACTTTTCCTCGATATTCCTTCTGGCGCTCCTTTCCCTCCGTTCTCCCCCTTAATCATTTTCATGACTTCTTCTTAGGCACTCCTTTCCTCCTTTTACTTCCCTCTTCGACTCCTGCTGTCTCTTCACTCCTCTGTTGGTCCTGCCTATTTCTTCCTCTGATTCCTGTACTCTTACTTACTCCTACCTATTCTACTCTTTACTCCCTTATTTCTGGCGCTTTCTCCTCTAATCTTGGCACTATCACCTAAGGGAGAGAAAATCACATCAGTACGTTGCACAAGCGGGTTCTCACAGAGGTAATTTAATGGCGTTGGGGCGCAATGGGTGGGGCTGGCGCTACCGTTACTCGGGGAGGGGTGAACCTTTTTATGTCCGTGACGTGGACCTTTGCGCTTCGCTTGTTCGAGTCCGTCTCAAGTATATAGACCGTAGGCGATCGCACCTCTATAATTTTAAAGGGACCGTCGTATTTAGGCGCTAACTTCGCGGAAAAACGTTGCGCGGCATTTGATAACACGGGCACCCGTCGCAACACTAACTCGCCCACCTGAAACGTCATGTCCCGCCTCCCTTTATTATAATACTTTCCCTGCTGCTCCCTCGCATCATCGGCGAATTTCGACAATAAATCGCGCAACGCGTCCAATCTCCTCATTCGATCCGTCCAGTCCTCTGGGTCCATCCGGCTTAACGTTTCGGCGCTCTCTACCTCTCGTCGCAAACTCTTCACCGGTCGAGGATGCCGGCCGTAATTTAGGAACACTGGCGAAACCTTGTTTGTCGCTTGCGTTGCGGTATTTACGGCATGGCGAAACTCGTGTACGTGCTGGTCCCAATTTCGGTGATCTCCCTTGACAAAGGTGGAAACCATCGTCTTAAGGATAAGGTATGGCGGCGTCGTCACGTGCTTCATTCCATACTCCTCTAGCGTCGCCTTTAAAAATTTGTTGTCGAACTCCTTCCCGTTGTCGGTAAGGAAGTAGTCTGGCGCTTCCCATCTGCAGAGGATTAGCTCTTCTAGCGCTCTCGCTACTGCCTTCCCATCCGCCGTTCGCACTGGCTTCACCTCGATCCACTTCGTGAATAAATCTTGGAATACGATCATGTATTTGTTTTGGGATTTGCTCAGTGGAAACTCCATGAAGTCAGCAGCTACTACGGCCCATGGTCGTTCGACATTCCGTCGTCCTATCAATCCCTGCGGTCCTGTCTGGCATACCTTGTGTTGCTGGCACTCCTGACACTGGCGCACGAATTCTTCCACTGCATGGTAAACTCCCAGTACTATTCTCTGGCGACGCGATCGTAGGTTTTCTCGATTTCAAAGTGGCCAGATGTCGCTTCCACATGCGCATCTCGCAACACTCGCTCCCTCTTCTCCGCTGGCACAACTAACTTCCAACCTTCTTCGTTATTGGTGATGGGATCCAGGAGGGGATCCCGGTGATAACGATACAGCATACCATCTTCCACCTTCCAATTTTGAAATTTCATCGGCGTCGCTATCACTTCCCTCACCATGGCGCAGTACCATTCATCTTGGACCTCCTCGAACGCTCCCACTTCCTCCGTCTCATACATCCGAGAGAGGGCATCTGGCACATTGTTTAAGGCGCCTTTCGTATGCTTGATCTCGAAATCCCACTGCTGCATTTGCAATGCCCATCTCGCCAGCTACCCATTGGATCCTTCAAGTTCTTCAGCCAGCGCAAGGCGCTATGATCCGTGATCGCTTTGAAGTGATATCCCTCGAGGTATGGGCGCAACTTCTTCAACGCCCACAATAATGCCAGGCACTCCTTCTCCGTTGTAGCATAGTTCTTCTCGGCTGGCGATAATACTCGGCTTACATAAATGATCGGGTGTTCACCGTCGTCCATTTCCTGCGTCATCACGGCTCCTAGAGCGCAGTTGCTCGCGTCGCACTGCACGATGAACGGCTTTGAAAAATCCGGGCGAGAGAGTATTGGCGCTGTCGTCAGTGCTCTCTTCAGGCCTTCGAATCCTTCCTGCTGTTCCTCTCCCCACGCCCACTCCTGTCCTTTGCGCAACAGTTTGAGAAGGGATATCTTTAGCTTGGAATCATCCTCTATGAAGCGCGCGTACCATCCAACCATTCCCAAGAATCTTCGCAGCTGCTTCACCGTCCTCGGCGCTGGATACTCGATTACTGGCGCTACCTTTTCCGGGTCCGGGCGCAGTCCTCCGCTACCTAACAGACAGGCGAGGTATTGCACCCTCGTCCAGGTACCCGAAAATGTGCGGCTCGAACTCCGGCCCGAATATGGCATCTATTAGGCGCTGAAACGTCATTGGCGCATTTTTAAGTCCGAACGGCATCCAGGTGAACTGGTAGAGTCCCGACCCCGGAATGGCAAAGGCTGTGTACTGCTTGCTCGCTTCGTCCATTGGCACTTGATGATACGCCCACTTCAGGTCTATTTTGGACAAATACGGCGCTTTCCTCAACTTGTCTAGTATACTATCTATGCTCGGGATGGGGTAAGCGTCTTTCACCGTTACCGTGTTTAAGTCGCGAAAATCTATGCAGAATCGTGGCTCTCCGTCGGACTTCTTGACTATCACGGGGGCACTACTCCACTCGCTCGACGACCTCTCAAGTATTCCCTTGCTCAACATCCTATCGACCTCTTCTTGCGCTATTTGCATCATCCGTGGCGACATTCTCCTCGGATGGTGCTTGATCGGCGCTGCTCCTCTAACATCGATGTAGTGCTTCGAGTGCTTTGCTAATCCCATCACATCCGACGTCGGAGGAAGCAAGTCGTTGACTAACTTCTCCACTATTTCCTTCTCGCTCTTGCTCAACGCTGAGATTCCGGCGCATTCGGCGATAACCACTTCTGGGCCTTCCTTCTCATACGTGTTGAACCTCCTCCACTCTCCATCCGGCACTCTCTATTCGTTATCTCTTCACTTCGTCTCGATGCCCCCATCGTGCGCGAAGTCGGCGCCTAGGACCATCTCGTAGTCCGTATTTGGCAAGACCTTAAGACTTAGCGCTCCGACGGCACCATCCACGTCTAGCATCACGTCCAATTTTCCCGCAGTCCTGCTCACTCCTCTCGTCACATTCTTCACACATGAGTCGCTGGCGCGTCTTCGATCTTTAAATTTTTCGGCTATGGTGGGCCCCACAAACGAGATCATAGACCCTGAGTTAAATAGCACTGTGCAGACGTGGCCTCCCAATACTACCGAGAGATAGAATCTGTTCACCACGGCTGTGCCGGCCATATCGTCGATTTCCTCGGGCCACTCCTCCTTTTCTACGTTTGGCGCTAGATTCATCTTTAACGGCCCTGGCGCTTGGCTGAGTGGGGTTTGTGGCGTCGCTTGCTCCTCCTCTCTCACCAGTGAGCGCGCTCCGTCTGTTCCAAACTCCTCCGCTAGCCTTTCCAGTTCCTTGTTTAGATCTTCTACGCTTCGAGGCAGTTCTCGCTTTATGGTGCCCGTACTCTTCTTTTGTTGCGCTTCTCTGTTTTCTCTCATCCTCTCCACGGTCGGAGACGATTCTGGCACCAGGTTCTTCCCATCAAGCACTGTCGTCTCCTTCCTTTCTTCTCTGCTTAATCCCCCTTCTCGTCTTCTCTTCACTTCTTCTCGATACGCTACGTCCTCCCTGTTTTTCTCCTCTTCTTCTCGGTCCAGTAAGTCCGCTGATTTCTTCTTCACTCTCTCTCTCTATTCACTACGACCTCTGGTTTCAGCTTTACTTCATCTCAATCTCGCTCTTCGGAATGGCTTTCAGGCGCTACCCTACTCGCTTTCTTACTAGGCTCGACACCATGATTCTCATGTCTCCCCCCTCCTAGAGCCAGGAAAGGGGCATCCTTTCCGGCTCTACTCCACAAACCCTCCTCTGCAATTCGTATCCTAGGCGCCGGTGTGTTGTTAACCGCCGGGGATTGAGTTCTCGTTCCCTGCAGTCCTACAGTCTCCGTCCACGCCGGATCAGTTGTCAGCGATAAGGTTTTTGTCGCGTTAGGCGCTATCTCTTCTCCGCTCTCCACTACATCGTAGGCGATTTCTGGCCGTTTTATGGTCTCAAAAGGCACTATGGACAGATGTTCTCCACCGATCGGAGTTCTTTGCTGGGTTGGCGCAGCCGTAACCTCCGATTCGTTACGTCGGATGTCTCTACTCTCCTCGCGTTCTCTTCTCATCTCAGTTTCTCTCTTCTGGGTTTCTTCTCTCTTTTGCACGTACTCGAACTTCTGCTCCCCCTTCCTCTCCTCATCTACACCACTTTTCTCGGACTTCTGGCGGTCCCCGTCCTCTCCTCTCCCCCTCTCCTCTTCGCTCGATACCCTCGGGTTCCGTTGCAACTCCTTCACGTACTGACTAGCGTGCAGCAATTTCAGCACTTCGGCGTTGATCGGTTTCCTCACATCTTCTCTCTCGACGCGCTCTCTCTCTTCTTCTCGTTCTCTTCGGTCCCGACGCGCGATTGGGGAGCACGGGACCTTATTGCCCCCCCCCCCCCCCCCCCCCACCGCTTGCGCGTTTCCCCACTGCTGACGCAGGTTGGCGCAATCCGGACACGTCTTGAACTCCACGTCGGGCTTCCCGCAAACTTGGCAACACAACCCCGGTTGCTGTGCTTTGACAGGGCACGACGCGGCTCTATGTCCGAATCCTTTGCAGTAATAACACTGCGTCTGCGCGCACTCGGCCGCTCTATGGCCTGTCCCTCCGCACTGGTAGCACGCTCCTCCGAATCCATTTCGCTACCCAGACGCTCCACCTTCGTCCCTTCTAGGTATGGGGCCGTTCCTGGGAGTGATGGGCGTAGCTGGCGCTGTCTGTGCGGGCAGCTGCGTACGAGGTGACTGACGCGAGTACGGATTCGCCCCTGTCTGTATCAACCCAGGTGGACTCATTCGAGGAGTCGTTGGCGACATTAACGGTGCTAGTCCTGGTGTAGGCTGTCGGGCGGGTTGTATTGGTGCAGTGACTTGGGTAACGGCGATCTCTTCGTCCGGGTACTCCACCACTGGCGCTATTCGATCTGGTCTCTTTTTCCTCCGCTGTTTCTCATTCTTCCTCTCGCTCGAGCTGGCCGGCACATCGCTGAGAAGCTGTTTCCTTCACTACCGAGACCTTCGCTCGCACCGATGAAGTACGATGACGCTGGTGTTTCCTTGGTCTACTCCCATCGCTCGCTTCGATGTTACGACTTGGATGGCGCTCGACCTCTGGATACTCTCATCCAACTCTGTCTCGGACACTCGTGGCTGTAGTTCGGTCGAAGTTATTGGTGCTGGCTCTTCTTCTCGCGGTCCCTCGGCGTTATCAGTGGCTGGGGCCGAATCTCGGCGCTCTGGCATCGCTGGAAGCTGGTCGAGCAGTAGTGATGGCACCGCCACCGCTTTCTTAGGCTTCCGCACCGCCGCTTTCTTCCGTTTCTTCACGTCATCCGTTGTCTGATCTGACGAGGTGCCCCCGAGTCCTTCTTTGGCGTCCGGCCTCTCTGTTTCGGCTGCACGGGCTCCGCCGGCGGCTCTCCCTTCGAACTCTCCATGACCAGTCCCGCGGTCGTCGCTGGCAGTGCCTTTCCCCGTTCATCCTCCTCTGGTATCTATGGCACTGGCTTCGTTGGATTCGCTCGGCGAATACTGGCTCGAATTAGCCAACACTTGAGCGTGGCCAGATCTCCGTCGCAGTTCAATCCTTGTTCGTCCAAATTGTTCATCACAGCCTTGGGGTGCAGCTGCATAATCGCCTGACTCAACTGCTGCGCATGCTTGCCTGCCTTGAGAATGGCACTCAGGATTTTCTTGCTCTGAGGGTCCATGATGAGATTCTGGTGAGTTCCCACGATTTAAGAAAAAAAAACGAACGGAGCGCGAGAAACTATGTTACCCTTTGGCAAGTCCTGGCTACTAAGTCCCGAGCTTAGTCCGGAATCGTCAAACGGACAAGCGAAGCGCAAAGGTCGTACTGGCAAAAATGCAGGACCAGGCACAGAAACAAAGGGGGAAAATTTGGGGAAGTCTGGCAATATCGCGACTCTGGGCAAATTGTTGAGCGTGGCACAAATATAATAAATAAATAGTTGAGAATATTTTAAAATTACTCTGAAGATTACCATGACTTTCCTTTACAATCTTCCTGAAATGGCAAGAAAAAAAACAACAAGCCAATGCTCGCTCCTATCAATTGTTGCTAAAATCTTCTATAAATCCTCTTATCCACAAATGTCTTGCTTGTGGTAAAATTCGATGAAGAAATTTTCTCTTGATAATAATCTTCCTGAAAGAAGACGAACGCAACAAATACACACACACCAGACAAAATTCAAAAATAAATAAATTGCAATAAATAATAGATTTTGGCACACGCTCAACTACGGGTACTGGGGATACATGGCACGGGGACTGGCGCTTCACGAAACGGCACAGACGGCAATCGTGTACTCAGCGCTTCTGAGAATTTCTCTCACTCTACCAAGCAACTTAGTTGATTTAAATAATCACAAAAGAAAACAAATTGAAGGACAGGGCACAACCATGGGATGGGACAGTCACAAAATATAAATATTCATCAACAAAAAAGAAAATAAATACTTATGGTAGGTGATGATGCTCTGGGGCGAGTCGCAATACTCGCCTCCCCGGTGTTCGGCTCGCCTTCGAATTTAATTTAAGTTTTCGAGTGTGTCGATCGCTCGCTCCGCGCTCTCTCTCACACACCTCACGCCAATTCAACCAACAAAAGACTAATTCTTCATCTGCTCGTTCCGTTATACCCTACCACTACTCTCGCACTCACACCAGTATTCAAAAATCTAATTCTTCTTGCTCTTCATCGACACATTCCTCCTACACGCTATCGCTCTCATACTCACACCAACATACACACACAAGAAAATTCGGCGCTTCGCCTCAACAACGCCCCACGTTGGGCACCATTTGTAACGCGGCAAATCGTATGGGCCGAAATTTCGGACACCCAGGCAAAAATAATAAGGCACGGCAAAAATCCACTACGAATTCCAATTTACTCCCTTAATCCCGCATTCATGGAAATTTCTTCCGGAACGTAATTCCGGAAGGGAATTACGGAAACTCCGTCATTTTGGCCCACACGACTCCCGATGACGCGATATGAAATGCTGCAGAAAATCGACAATTCGAATCCGCGGGAATTTGTTAATTTGAGGGCGCCAGACAATAATGTCACCCGCTGAATTCGATGCCGTCGCTATCCTCCTTCCTGGCTGCTCGGACGAGACCCTCGCGAGAGGGGATTCTGTCGAGGAAAACGCCTCGGGTAGGCACTCCCGGCGTCGATGCTCCTCCAATCCACGAAACGTGCGTGCACGTGACACGGCGCTACTAATCGGCGCAACAACACAAAATCAGGGAAATACACATAAATAAAGTATAGATGACTTGGCCAATTATTGAAGTTGATAGGAGAATTTATTAACTGAAATCCTCCCTCCGTCGGCGCCACACACGCCCCACCAATACAACAGTTTACAAGGGAAAACTCGCGAACCACGCAGCACAATCCGCTGCTCGCTCCCCGCTACCGCTCGCCTTCCGGCAGTTAGCTCAATACGACCTCACGGCGATCCCAACGCGAATTCTCAGCCGCCCACCTTTTAACTCAGGTACTAAGGTGGTTCGCTACACCACCCGAGAAATTACCTGCCATCGTGGCCGCCGACACGTGTCCACCGATCCCGCGCTTTCGCGCACCACGAACCCGCTCGCCACCGCTTAGTACAATTCGCAATCCCCGGCAAAATCTCACAACCGTCCCATTACTAATTCTAACCCCTTTTCTCTCGGCGCACCCTTCCCCACGCACTCACGAACAACCCGCGCGAACACTCCGCATCACCACCTACTTCGTGGCAAACATGGAAGACTCTAGTAGCCGGCAGGCTGGCTCCACTTACGCTCGTCCTTCTTCTCAATCTCGTCTATCATCCGTCCTCTCTGTCGCGTCGCAGCTCCTCGCTAATCCTTCCTCCCACGTATATGCTGAAGCTAACAGCACGACAATGGCGGTTGAAAAATCGTGGTAACGGCACGCGTCGTTCCAGGTTCACGGCAAGGCAACGAGTGACGTCTTCTTCTCTGGTTTTTCAGCTTCCGCCTTCTTCTCCAACTCGAGTTGTCGTGCCATCTCTCTTGCTCCTGTGTCGTCCTTATCTTCTGTCTCGTTCTACTCTTGGTTATTGCGTCGATCCGTTTGCGCTTCCTGGCGCGCCTCTGTATTGATTCGTTGATTGATTTCTTCCTTGGTTCCATCGTTGGCACATTCTCTAATCGTTAATACCTAATATATTCAGGTCGGCGCCAATTGGTGGCCGACCTGAATTCCGTCGCTGACGCAAGCTCCCTCATCTGACGCGCGCAATTCGAAATTCACAATTACTGTGCCCGAAATACGCGAATATACCACCCCAGACAATTTTCGGAAAGTCCCCAGGCATACAGCACTAGGGGATTTCGCGCGCATGGGTTCGGCGCACGGCGCCGTCATTACCGAGTAAAATACCGTCACGCGCCGTATTTGGCGAAGTTATAAGTACAAAACGTACTTATAAACAATTTTTAATGGTGTTCAAATTTTCAGTGGGTATTATTTCAATTTTATTTTGTTAAATACTATATGTTATTACGGCAATATAAAAAAATTATATATATCATAGATGAGGAAATATAATATAATTATATAATTCTATTTAAAAATAACTTGTATATATGTTTTCGGGGCTACTGAATTCGAATCAAATCCCAGTTTAACCTCATCTGGTCACTATTCGTCCCTAACCTCAAAAAATGCCTGAAAACGACGAATTAACACTATTTTGCAATGAATGTCACAATGAAACCACCTTATCTTTATGTTTTCGAGGCTGCCGAATTCGAATAAAATATTATTCTAACACCCTCTGGTCACCATTCGTCCCTAACCTCAAAAAATGCCTCAAAATGGCGAATTAACACTATTTTACGATGAATATCATAGTCAAAGCAGTTTATCTCTCTGTTTTTTGAGGTCACTGAAACCAATTCATATAACTTCAGCTATTCAGAATTTTCCTAATCTCTAAATATAAGATAATTTGCTAATATTACGTTAGGATATTACATTGCACCTCTCTGCGTTTTACAGGGTTGAGACTGTCATTATGTTAAGTACACAATGCCCGCATTACTTTTTTGTTTTTTTTGTTTTTTTTTTTTAATTTTTTTATTAACTTTATTTTATTTTTTATTATTGTTATATTCAGTAGTCTATAATATTTATTAGATTTCTATCACCTGAATATCTGTAGATATTCAATTTTTTACCTGATACTAAAAATGAGTTTGCCCTTTGAATAAGGTATACTGGTAGAGCTTTTCTTAAGATGACGTTCAGTTCTGTCATGGTCTTTCTTGCTATAATAATGAATCCTGAGGTTTGTGAATTTATTTTTTGCCCAATTGAACAGTACTGTTGAATCCAGTATTGCTTTATTTGGTTTAGCTTGAAGACTTGCACGGGTTGCTTCTCTTTTAAACGTAGCTCCAATCCCATCGGGTGCTCCCTTACCATGAGCAGTTCCATAACAGTGCCATTCAGCTTCGATACCAAAGTCATTCTTGTGATTAACAAGGTTGCACATTTGGTATTTATTTTTGTAGTGCTGTTTAGCACCATCACTTGTATAAATTACTCTTTTAACATCTGGTACCACTCGCTTTATTTCAGGGATCAGAACTTCTTGCATAACATATACCGCTGCAGTATTATGAGTTGTGCTATCTGATATCAGAACATGACTGCTACATATTATTTCTTCGTCATTTCTTTAATAAATAACGACTGGATGAATTGTTGCTTGATTGTTATTATAATGAAATTGCTGTGCAGCATTTTGCACAACATAGGAAAAGTTTTCTGAAAAGTCTGTGTGAACCAGAACTTCATGATTATTTAGTTCACTTTTTCGATTTGTTATATAGTTTGATTGATTTTTAGAAATGAAATGATGTGAGATTAATATTTGTAGCCG
>UELU01140872.1:0-11638 GCA_900490025.1 Megastigmus dorsalis | reverse complement strand
CTCGACTCGACATCAGATCCTAATGACAACTCCTTGCCGACATTACAGGGATCTACTACTATTTTCCAACGGCTAGCTCCTTGAAAATCCGCTGCCCGTTATATCATATAAAAATTATAATAATAAATTGAAAATTTTACTAGTTAATGCTCATACTAATTCCTATTACAAAAAAAATATCATTAAGTTTTAATTATTATTTTCATAAAAATATGATATATAAAAAAAGACGACATTTTCGATAATAATAAAAGAATGACTAAAAATATTTTAACATATAATATCTCGAAATGTAGGTAATTAAAAGCTCTTTCCAACGCATTTTTATATTTTGAAAAATTTTAATCGAAAAATATAAAAAAATTTTAAAAAGTAAACTTTACAAATCTATTTTTCATTATAAAAAAAAAATATAAATCAAATATAAAAAATAATTTTTGAGCGGGTATACGACAAAAAAACGAAGAAAATGAGAGCCAAACGTAAAAATCGGTCCATCCAATCTTGAGATATAATGGATCACACACACACACACACACACACACACTATCATACATACACAAAAAAAATCACTTATTTTTATGTAAAATCCTTATAAAGTTTTCTCTTTCATTTAAAAAAAAAATTTTTTTCGTGATTACAAAGCTTCCTTTATAAGGAAGCGATATTATAGAATGCAATAAAAATGAGATACCGAACATCAAATTTCATCAGATAATCGAGTAATGAATATTTAAAAAAATTCTTATAAATCAGAAAAATTGAAATATTTTTTAAACTTATTAACCAAATTTTCAGAAAAAATATATAGCTTTGAAGGTACAAAAATACTATTTGTATGTAAAATTTTGATCAGTTTTACTCTCATTATCAAATACCATAGAAATTTGATTCTTTTATAAAAAATAATATAGTTAATTTCTCCAAAAATATTACTTAATAATGACTGAAAATTTAACAAATTTATGCTGATAATTTATGTTACAATTGAGTACATTTTCACTCTAAGTAGTAAGTTTTGAGTAATTGAGTAAATTTCCAAGCGAAGATCCAAAAATAAGATTTTTTCGAACTAGCAAAAGAATGAAGCAAGCAATATTAATAAATAATACGTCAAATTGTTTGTAATTAATAGCTCTTTAAAACGCATATTCCAAGCTAATTAAACATTAAACTTGCCTGAGTAAAAATGTTAAAAAACTAAATATTAAAAACTAATTTTCTGAAATAAAACAAAATAAAATCATTGCATTTTAAAATTTATTATTTAACCGTCATACCACAGAATAAACTTATAAAACAAATTTTGAAACTTTATAGTCGGTTCATATGTTCTCGAGTTACAGAGGTATACATGTACATACACACATGTACACACAGTAGCTATATAGTATATTACGTATCTAGGGCGAGAACACCTACGGCGCCCTTGGCGCGTAACATATTTTTTTAACCGAAGGCGCGACCCTCAGAAAAAGTAATTAAGATGAATAAGTATAAATGCATTTACAGATGTTTGGTTTAGGTACAGAACAGAAGGTTGGTTTGGAGGTTTGGTTGGTATAGAAGAAAAGTTTTTAGTAAAATGCGATGGGGCGGGTTTGATGAGGGGAAAAGGCGGGGTCCAGGGGCGTAGGCCCTGGTGGGGGTGCAGAGGGCGAAGCCCCCGCCGGGGGGTTAGGGGGGCGGAGCCCCCCGCCCGTAAAAATATACTTTAAAGAATCATAAAAAAATAAATGCATGTTACATACACAAAATATTATATTTTTATGGGAAGGTGCAAATCTTTTAGAAATAATTGAGGGGAATAAGTGTAAATTTATAAAGGTTGATGCTTTGCCGCCTACTACTGTTGTGTATTAAATACGCATGAGCGAGTTAATCACCGCACACGTGTTTGTTGTCAGATGCGAGTAGCTTTAATTCTCGGGGTCGACAGTAAGCAATATAGCTGTGCGAGACTCGATACTGCGCTGGGTCGTATGTATACAATTCTAGGAATCGACAGTCAATAAAAGTCGACGATGTGTTATACCGGTATAACTTTTATATTTTTCCTAGGGCGCGATAGTTCCTCTTAAATTTACTTCGTGCCCTACTTCGCACTCTAGGGCGCGAAAGATTCACTCTGGTTTACTTCGCGCCCTAGGGCCGGAATTGGGCACTTCGCGCCCTCTCAATAGCGCCCTGAGGTTTAAAAAAGAATATTTTTTTGGGTTATTAATAATATTCGTTGATAAAATATTAATATAAAATATGTTTATTATTTTTTGTTTTACAATCACAATAATATCAATAAAAATTAATATATCATTTTGAAATTTTTTATACAACTGTTTTTTGATTATTCATTTGAATGATCTGTTTAAAAGATATTTCAAATTTAAATTTGTTGTTAAAAAATTTTAATTTTTTTTTTCCTATTTTTAATTCTTAAATCTACATTTTAATTTTCTAATTGGTATTAAATCAGATAGATTTGTTGTTATTCTTTAACCTAAAACAAGAAATATCACATTCTATTGAGACGTTCAATTTGTATTTTAAAAAAAGTAACATTTTCTATATAAATTTATATTTTTTAATTGAAATATCTTAATAAAATTTTAACCAGTTCTTTATTGAGATTAATATAACACATAACATATAACACAAATAAAGTGACAGACAAAAATAATAATGTTAAGAAATTATAATAAGAATAAAAATAAGGAATATGGTTATGTTTCATTTATATTTTCCAAAAATTACTGATTTTTAAAAAGGCAAAATTTGAAATCCTTTAGTTGAAATTGGAGTCCGTTAAAAAGTTATAAATGAAAAGATGAAAAAATAAATATACTAGCTTTTCAGATAAATATCAATAATGTTGTGACCATTTACGAACCGTTCGAATTAAGGTAGTACCACATTTTAACTAACATTGTTTAAAACAATTTCCAAGTACTTGACAATATAAATGTTAATGTATAACATAACTGTACTTTGAAGAAAATCAGAAAAATTTTTTTTGCGAAAAATGTTTGATTATTTATAGCAATACACGACTTTGAAAAAAATTTATTAAAATCCAATAAACTTTTTTAATTTTTATTCAATCTTCTTTTTTCAGATCTCATTCTCTTGAGAAATTAATTATCTGTAATCGCCATCGATTACAATTTTAAAATATCAATTATTTAAGTTAATAATCAATTTTTTATATAATTTTATTGAGAATTTTGATAAAAAATTGATTATTAACTTAAATAATTGATATTTTAAAATTGTAATCGATGGCGATTACAGATAATTAATTTCTCAAGAGAATGAGATCTGAAAAAAGAAGATTGAATAAAAATTAAAAAAGTTTATTGGATTTTAATAAATTTTTTTCAATGTCGTGTATTTTTATAAATAATCAAACATTTTTCGCAAAAAAAATTTTTCTGATTTTCTTCAAAGTACACTTTTGTTATACATTAACATTTATATTGTCAAGTACTTGGAAATTTTTTTAAACAATGTTAGTTAAAATGTGTACTCAAGTGTAAAAGGGCAGGTAGGTACTACCTTAAGTATAGGATAGTGAAAACAAAGACATCAAAAGAAAATATTCAAGCGAAAATATTCCGCTGCTTTTTTTGTGAGTTTTAAGTTCACGAATGTTTAGACAGCTGTTACTGGAAAACTCAAACAGGCAGACATTAACTTTTAGAGCGCCGGAAAACGCCCAGGGGCGTAAAAAAATTATACTCATTATTTTTCATCTAAATTGCTTGAAAATTCATGTGTAGAGGTTATCGAACTGCCCTAGAATAATTATTCTGCACCCGATAACGGATTCGTGTTCAGAAGGCCAAAATACATCGGAAACCGAGTCGAAAACCATATATAGCATTTCTGGATCCGATAACCTTTTTTGGTAGACTGGTGTAATGGATAAAGAAACTCAAATGTCGGTTGATGGCACCCTATATAATGTTTTTCAAGCAATAATGATACAAAGTGACTTTATTTAACCAGATAAAACATAAATAATGATAAAAACAATAAAAATAGTGCAATGAATGTTATTTTGAAATTTTGAAAATTTCAACATTTGGCCTTACCTCGGGTCTTACCGTACCGGGCCGGGATACGCCTCTAGACGCGGTCTGACTCGCCAACATGTTAACTTAGTTTGGCCCTAACTTAGGGACCTTAGACTACATTACTATAGAAAAATGCGATTTGCAAATTTCTCAAAACCCCTGCACTCTAAAGGTTAAGAGGACGTCGGAGTCACTAAAAATTTCCTTACTGCATCGAAATACCCACAAGGTTTTTCGAACTTTTCTGTTTAACAAATTAACCAATTGACTTGAAATTTTAGGAGATGATAGAATGATCGTAACTGAAGCGCGCTCATCTCCGAAATTATCGATAAATTACGTAAATGTAATATTTTTGGTTTGAAACATAAATGCAAAATCAGAATCAGACCATCTCTTGGATTGAATTGGTTAATTTGTTTAGTAGAAAACCTAAGGCCGGTAAAACAGGCGATTCCGGCATCCCCTTAACACAGATTGCGTTTTCCAAATAAATGCAGGACTAGTAATATTTTCAGTAAATAGTGGTTGCTCCGTGTTCTTTTGGGTAATCGTGATAAAAAGATTAAGACTCACAGCGCTCATAGTCGCATCGACGTCAAACACAGAGAAAAAGGTCCGGACAGCGATTGGGAAAACCTAGAGCGTCTGTTAGGGAAGCGTCATTACCTAATATACACAGCTAATGATGTTTATTAGACAGCTAAGCACATGCAATTTGGAAAACGTAATACGTACAAAATAAGCGCGAATAGAAAGTGAGAACCGAAAATAAGAATCTGCGAAAAATAAATGAGCAGTTTAAACGAGAAAAGATTATGTTAGTTTTGTGAAATAGAATATTATAAAATTAAAAAATTAATAATATTAAACAAAGTAACTTAAGACTATAGTTTTAAAAAAGGGAGTTAGTTTACATTAATAAGAATAACAAAGGCAATTTGTAGCTAGTAATAAAAGTTCTTGTGCGTTAAAATTTAGTTCTAATATTTGAATAATAATAATTACTTTTCATTTGTAAAAACATTTAAGTTAAAATAAGCATATTAGCAATTTTCGTATTATTTCAATTTCTACAACTATTCCTTGGTGGAAATCGAATACATTTTTAATCTATAAACTAGTCAGTTTGATTCAAAATAGGCAAAAACTAGTCTAGTTTTTGTCTTGCGATGAAACGCTTTTTCTTACATTATTCAAACATTATATATAGGGAATTGATTGATCATCACGGAACGTAATTTGCAAAACAATTTATTTGCAAATAATCTGCATTGAAATCGAATCTATTTTTTAGCCTGTAAAATTAGAGAGTGAGAGAGACAGAATTAGATGCTCAGTTTAACGTGCTTTAATATGTACTCACAGTGTCCAAAGAAAAGAAAAAGTGAATGCTTAAACATCAGAACCTTATAAATTAGTATTTTCAATATAACTATTGGTTCTTTAAGATCTGACGTGACGATAAATGCAATATAAAATTTTGGAGGTTAGATTGACCGACTCTAGTTTTTTTACTCTATTTATGATGGTCAAAAATACGTGAAACTTGATTACGTTACGTATTTATAATAGCCAAAACTAATACTGTAAAGGACTATGTATTTTGTACACATTTTAAAACTATTAAATGTTCGAATATTATACGAAAAAGCGGTTCATCACAAGAAGAGAACTAGACATTTATCATAGCCATTAACTAAGTTTGTAGCTATTATAAATAGTTTCATTTCTACCAGGATTTTTTTACGTATTTTGATAAGTACTTTAGTAACATAGATTATTTAGTTAAGGACACTTATAGATAATAAATAATAAAAGATAAAGTTAAATTTAGTACACCCGGCAACACTTATTGTAAACTACCGGAACACCTTAGGTATGAAGGAAGGGAGAAATAGAGGAATAGGTATAGAAAATTAGGTCAAGAAAAGGGAAGAAGCGTCCAGAAGGAAGAAACGCGATAGGTAGAAAGTAAGACAAGGGCGAGGTTTAGAGTGAGAAATGTAGGAAGGAGCGTTGCGGGGGAGGACCCAAAGGTAATATGCTGCATCTCGGAATGCAGTTGGGTCAGTAACTAAAGGGAGTAAGAAACGGGAAGGTCACCAATTAGGAATCCACGCAGACCTCCGTTTGCAGAGAACCAGAGACAACAGCACCAGAGACAACGGCACCAGAGACAAATAACAGAGAGAAAACAAAACGGTAAGTCATAGCATTTAGTATGTTTTTAAAATTCATTTATCCGCGTTTCTTTTAGTCCTTTTAATTTATAATATTATCGTTTTCAAGAAGAATTTTATGTTACTAAACCAAAAAAATCTACATATTATTTATTAGTGGTATACATGTAGAAAATGAATTAATGAAAGATTAGTTAAAATAATTATCATTATTTTAATTAATTTATTTTCTACATATGTACTTATAAATGTATGAATATAAATGTAGAAAAATGTCTTTATAACGATACCTGAAAGCTGAAAAAAAGGAAAACAATGATTGCCCGCTCGTATGTTTCTTGTTTTGCAACTCGATTTAAAATACCAAAGATGGCCAAAATAATTCGCAAAGTTGCAAAAAGCTGTTTTTCATAAAATAAAAAGATATCGAGTCGTATTTTTATTTATATCGATTGCTTTGCTACTATTCGAGATGTATCGAAAAAAATTTTAAAAATTGGATTGTCTAGTACTTGTTCAAATTGAAGTTTGAATATTTGATAATTATTGTAAAGTACAGCCTACGATAAAACAAAAGTGCTTTTTTGAAAAATTGAAAACTTTTTATTATTACTCGAGATATTTCGATTTTTCGAAAATAGATACTTTCGGAAATCAGTCATTGTTGCTCAATGAATAATCCTAGAGTAACGATCAACGTCTTATTTTCTACTTGAAGAGTTGTGCTACCATACTATCAAACAACTGTAACGATTTTATTAATTTTAGGGATAAAAAAATTACTGAAAATATTTCATCTTTTTAACACGTTTTTTTAAATACTTTTTCAAATTTTAAATTAAGGAAATAACTTTTATAGAAATTGATTGAATGGGAATCGATTGCTAACATTTTTTCACGTATTTTAAACAAAATATGTTTTTCTACGACCTTCTGGAACTGAGGTAATTTTTTTTTTCGAAAAACTGTTTTTTGCAAGTTTTTAAATATTTTGGTCCTTGTTCACCATTTTGGATCGTGTTATAAAAATAAGAAACACGTCTTAAAATTTTTATTCCTATGTGCCTGTACTTTTTTTTCAGGTACTAATTTTCGTAAATTTAGGATTATGCTGTCGTACATTTCTTGGACTAGTATTACCTTTCTGGAACCGTTTGCATACGTTAACATGACATGTTTGCGATTTTCTTTAATGATTTCTTTTACACTTACGTTCATCAACTTTTTGGAGGTTACTCGCAAGAACATGCAAATTACACTGTACTTTTGTCAATCATTAATATTAATAACAATTTCAGTAATCGTAAAAAATAAAAAAATGTGTTACGGTTTATTTAATTAATAATTTACGAGGTATTTAAATTTCAACTAGAGAAAGTAGGGTTATTAAGTGTGCAAGCTTACGGTTTATTTCATTAATAATAAGTATTAGAAATAATTTATTGGCAGAAAATGTTGTCAGATGCTGGGGTTTCTAGCCAGATATTTTAACGTAACCTCGCCAATACATTTAAAACTACTTAAAAGATGGCCATAAACTCATGGAAATTTCATCTAGGGAAATTCAATTCTGAACAATTTCTGTCTTACTGTTTCGTACGAGCTAAAGGAAAAATGTTATAAACGAAATGTCTTATAAATAGAAGTTCCATTGGTCATGGTCTATAAGTAATTTTTTTCGTATTATTAGCGTTATTTGTAAGCGATTTGAACAACAAATTGAAGCTGGAAATCTTTTCCAAAAATTACATCTTGAGACGTCAGGTGTACGGAACTAGAAAGCCCAATCGTTATTTTGTTTTAGAAAAATTGTTAAAGAAAGCATAAATTTTTAATTATAAGTATTTAATTCTAAATAAATTTTAACCTCTACACCAATTTATTAATAAAATATTTAAAAACAATAATACATGTGTTATTATTCTGTGTACACAGGTAAAATGTTTATTAGCTAAATTTTGACATTTACTTACAAAGAAGTTCGAGGCAGACTAATATACACTTACGGGCAGACAATATTCCATACTTTTATAGAATTAACATTCTATGAATCAACAAGAATCGAGACAAGAATCCAACAAATCTAATTCGATAATTTCATCAAGGACTTCTATTACTGTAAGTTATAAAAAACATAATTATACATGCTAGTATTAATCTAATATACTTACAAGGAAAGTTCATACACTTCGGACCAAATGCGATTATTACAAATATAATGCAGAGCAATAAGGTCCCCAGCTACAAATTCATCTTGACAGACAGCCATAGCTTGCCATTTTGTAGAATAAAATGTAATTTACTTCACTCATATATAAGGAAAAGCATGCTACCACAAATAAAAACTAGAAACCTTTTGAAATCTATAATTTTTTAGTTAATCAGTTGATAATTCAAACAAAAATTTTATTATAAAATCTACACAATGATGACTAATAAATATAGTAAACAATATATTTATTTATTTAATTTAGAAATTCATCAATTTAAACAACTTTTAAACAGGACTGAAAAAAATAAGCTTGTACTATCGGTAGCGCCACCTACTCCAATATTTTATATTTATACATATAGTAACGATAACCATTAATAATAATTTTATTATTACAGTCTTGGAAATCATTCTTGTCCCAATAGCAGCCAAAAATTTCAATAATTCGAATTTCGAACATTCGGTATTTACTTTATATAAATTATTACCATTACCGGTACTGCAATCTAACAATATAAAACGTATGTATTCATACCACCCTCGACAAAATATATAAGTATTTCCAAAGTTAAAGACCAATATTCGTTATTGGAAATTAAAAATTTAATTTATGTAGTAGCTCCTTTTGTAAATACACCAATTTAACTCATTTACTGTCATCGAAACCTACGGTTCAAACTAATGTTAACTTAGAAAATTTGGCTTTAGCTAGCAAAAAGCATAAACACTTATCTAAAATAGCTGATGAAATTTTAATAAATAAGAATATTAATGATCAAACAACATATTTTTCTTATAGTGTGTATGCAATTTTAATTACCATTGTATTATATCCCAGATAACACACAACGTTGCAGGAACGTTGCAGCAACGGTGAATTTGTAACGAAGCAACGTAACTTTTAAAGTTGTAGTAACGTTGCAGAAACGTTGGTTGAATAGTGAAAATGTCCGTTTTGTTGGCGCATGTATTACGTTTTAAAAACGTGACGTGAACGTATCTGCAAGGTTCCGTTACGTATGCAGCACGTTGGATCGGACACGTAACAGCAACATTGCTGCAACTTTATTAAATATGCGAAAGTAGATTTGGTGGATGAATTACACGTTTCATTGACGTTAACTAAACGTAATTGCAACGTTGTAACACGGCAGAGGAACGTATAATTTGAAGAATGGCTGCAACGTTCCCACGACGTAACGACGGATGTAAAAGTGACGTTCCGGGAATATTACTTCTACTTTACTGTGGGGACCCAATTTTAATAGAGTTTAATGGAACTTCAATTATGATTTTCAATTTTATAATATATATAATAGAGCCGCTTTTATATTAATTTTCGCACGCTTTACAATTTTTCGCAATTAAATTAAACACTTAAAAAAAACTTTTCTTACACTGGGATTCGTACCGGCGATCTTTGGGATACGACGCATAAACCTTAACCACTGCGCTACGGAAATCTATTCAAGTTAATTCAGCGCGACAAAGAGATTATTTCTTAAACATTATTTTAAACACATTACAATTGTATATGTAGTATTATTTTTTCGAGGAAAAAGAAAGCATTCTTTTTGAATACTTCTTTTAAATATAAATTACGAAAAAGAATGCTTTTTTAATACTTTTTTATTTGCTATAGAAGAAATTTAAATGCAGTAAAAGTAAAAATATTTCCTCAGAAAACAACTTTTATAAAATTTAAATATTATTAGAAAAGTATTTTTTTTCAGAATAACTTCTGCATTTTAAATAGCATAAGTTTAAATAGCATATTGTAACCAATAAAACGATGTATTCTCATAAAATAAAAAACATATAATTAATTGTATTTGTATTTGTATTTGTATTTATTACAGAAGCATTTAAAGACATAATCTGATTGGTTATGGGTAGATATCCGTTTTGAATGGCGCCAAAGTTTAAAATATTATTATATATAAATTAATATTTTTAAACTTATGAAAGAATTATGTTAATCGTTTAGTATTTAATTATTATTAGTATTTTAATATACACTGAGAAAAATGAATACTGCTCGCAAGAGGAAAAATCTGCTTGCGAGACATCCACGTACGGCAAGATAAAATCTACTTGAAGATAGTAACCGGATTCTCCTTTCTAAATTATGGTTTCTTGTTTCTAGCAGAAAAAACTCTTCCTTCTAAACCAATATACGGCCGGCAATAAGATAACGTGCTTGCTGAAAAAGAAATCTGCTTACCGCAAGTAGATAAACTCTACAAGTGGTATCCCCCGCTCGAATAAAAGAGCTTATATCTTATAAGAGTTTATATATTAAATTACTTGATTTTGTAACGGGGCTGATTTATCCTTAGTGTACAGTAACTATGTACTGCACACTCCTCTGTGCTGCACGTTGCAGTGGGAAAATCCTCTGATTTATCCCACCGGTATATACTTATCAGCTACCGTTGACAAATGCGAGACTCTCTTGCTGAGTCTCGCTTTCCGATGCTCGGACCAAAGATTCTCGTGAGCTCCGTGCAAGGCTCACGAGTCCAGCTTGCTCAGAAAATGCACAGCAGATCCGCTATCTACTGTGCCCGCGGAGGCGGCGGTAATCGCGGGATTTAGGGAAAATAAAGGTACCTCGTAAATGATAAAGCCGCGAATCTAAATGACAAAATATATTCTGCAACTAAAGAAGAAATACATTCGTAGATTCGCGAACCGAGAAGGCAACTAATCATTTTGGCGCGCACACGCACACACATACTCACACGGATCGCCGCTGCGATCCGTCGCTTTTCTTGTAAAGTACACAGTACTTACTCGTGCTGCGCTGCACCGATCTCTCTCTCTCTCTCTCTCTCTCGTCCGCTGCTGGCGATTATTGCACTGGCTGCAGCCCAGTGCAATTGATAAGGTGGGTTGTGGTGGTCACAATACACACACACCAACACACACAAGCACACTTCGCGGTATTTTTCTTTTCTTTTCGCGTCTAAGCTCTATCGCGGCGGAAATCGATCTGAGGCTCGAAGGCCCCCCTCTATCGCTCGCTAATTACCGCTATCTCTCTCGCGCGACACTTACCTATGCTCTCTCTCTCGCTCATCATCCTCAATGCCTGAGCGCCGTCGGATCGAGCATACAATCGAATTAACGATCGAATGTCAAATTCAATCGTGAATTCGTTATACCCC
>UELU01140871.1:0-15410 GCA_900490025.1 Megastigmus dorsalis | reverse complement strand
AGAACCTTGGAGATTATAGTGAAGAACAGGGTGAACGATTTCACCAAGACATCAAGGAAATGGAACGCCGCTACCAAGGAAAGTGGGATGTTAATATGATGGCAGATTTTTGTTGGATGCTGAAAAGTATTATTACAATAAGTACACTATTGTTGTAAAATTTGAAAAAATAAAGGTGAGTTTTTGCTTAAAATGCCCTAACTCAGTAATATTCCGACTTCAAGTTTTTTTTTTTCGAGCGTAAAAAAATAAAGGTTTTTGGAGAGATTTTGGAAACTGAGTCAGATTAAATGCATTGAAATACACAAAAATCATATATAATACAATTGCAAAAAAAAGTATTGCTAGAATACTTCGCTCTTGCACGCAAAATTTAACGTTTTTTAACGATTTTTTAGCATTTATTTACAATTTTTCACCATTTTTTCAAAATTTTAAGGGCGTACGAGTAAAACATACAGTGAATTCGGTTTCAGCGCGTCAAAATACACAAAAATCAAGTATGATACACTCACAAAAAAAATTCATTGCCTGATTAACCCAAGCTTTTCAGTGCGAAGCCTCACAATTTTCAGCGATTTTTCTAGGTTTTCCACCAGATTTTCAAAATTTAAAGAGCGTACAAGTAAAATAAACTCCAGTTTTGGCTTCAGTCTGTTAAAAAACATAAAAAATATCATTTGTAGTCATTTTCAGGTACTTTCAGCTTTTTCATCGAACCCTTACCTACTGTCAGCCCCCGTAAGGATCGATTCTCTGATTTTCTGGGTGGTTTTTCTCGATTTAAAAAAAAAAGATGGGTCCTGAAGCGATTCTGCGCTCTGATTCGGTTTCAGCGCGTCAAAATACATAAGAAATGGTAGGTCTAGTCTCGGGGTCTGCTCACTTTTTTTTTGTGCGCCTGTGTTATCTTCGTTGTAAGCCACTGGCTCTGATTTGATCGTTTTTAAACGTATATCACTCTCGTAATTGCCGTCCACGATAGAGATGGGCGACGTGCACTCTATTTTAACGACACATCTATTTTATCCGCGACACATGGTTACGATAGAAAAACTGCTTGAAAAAAGTTGTATAACTAGGTTACCTCGGGTGCTGGCAGTGGACTGACCGCAAACCAGAGTCTACATCTCTAAAAGGTCTAGCTCCCCTACCGTTAATTGCTGAAAAACCACTCAGCATTTTCGTATTCCCAGACTCTAAAGTCGAGTATGATACTTTTCGAAAAAAAGAAACTTCATAAATGTGCTTTTGCCCAGACCATTCGCTTATTTTACCAGAAACTGCGTGAGAACCGACAGGGAGGGTAAAATCCACAATAGATGTAAATGCGCTTCAAGCATAAACTATATTCGACATTCGTGAAAAATATATTTGTCCAAAGTATAATGGCCATGGACATGTTTATAGATGTGTTGTGTTTATTCCTTATAATCTGTTCCGTGTTTGGCATCTATACAAAGCATGGTTAATTTCAATATAAATAACAATGGCTGCTTCTAGGTATCTTATATGCGTATTATACGTATAGATGCATGTAATTATCATGTTGTTGGCACTTTGACAGCTAGTTTGAGGATAACATTTATAGGTATAAATATTTACCTTTTTTTAATCAAACAAAAATTTTGATCGTAGATCAATCGTGAGTTAGTGAGTTGGTGAGTGAATAAGTAGATAAACTTTCATCTATTTATTTATAAAAAATAATTCTAACCAAAATAACTATAAAAGTTTTAATAACTTTGTGTGGAAACTTCTTCCAAGAACTTCTTTCAGTTGATTGAATACTTTAAAAATTGGTTTAATAATTCCAATTACAATATATTATGATGGAAGTACCAGCTTTATGAAAGTGTTCGGAATCATGCCTGGACACTCTTGCATTCGTTGAGTGCAAACCAGTGTTGATAAAAGTTCATGCTGCGCGGAAGATGCTTGCCATTTCTCTGGAGGCAAGAAGAGCAAGGATACTTGTTGGAGGTTGTGGTGAGGTTAATAAAAACGTTTTTATATTAATACACTAGATATTTATATTTATATTATGCTAAGAAATCTGACATTGTGTCTCGTGCACAACACTCACTCGTAATTCAATCAAACATCATGTTGCGTTCTCGTTGAGTGCCCAGTTACGACAGTACAGAAAGAGCTGCGCGTTCTTAGCTGCTGCGCGCGCAACTTTGACTAAAGTCTAAACGGTGGAGTACTCAGCGCTTAATTGCGTATGCTTAGAAGATAGAAGGCGAAATATTCGTAATATCCAACACGCCTCCTTGAATTTTCGACTTTTATTTTTTTAGAGTTTTATAATAACTTTAGCGCATTTCTATTTTTAACAAATTTATCCTTAAATAGACTCTTAGTGAATAAGTCCGCTATATTGTTTTCAGTTCCTATCTTTAAAATATTGATAACTCCTTTTTCGTAGTTCTCATTTACATAATGACATTGCACTTCAATGTGCTTTGAATTTTTGGTTAAGTTACCGAATTTACCTATTGCTACTGCGCCTGAGTTATCCTCATAGATTTTAACAGGATTTTCAAATGTGATATTGAAAGCGTCTTTCAAGAGGTTAATTACAGATAAGACTTCTATTGTCGCTTCAGATAGTGTGATATATTCAGCAAATGTTGAGTTTTTTGTCACAGTTTTTTGTTTATGTGTTTTCCAATAAACTGCGTTACCTAACATTCTAATAAGAAATCCGATTGTTGACTTTCTGTCAATGCTATCGCCTGCAAAGTCTGAGTCGACCATACAATCAAGTTTATTCTTATTTGGATTACAACATGTTACGGTCACGCGGCTTACGCTTGGAGATTCTATGCGCGAAACGCGATCATCATAATTTTTTTATTAAAGAGTTCGGGCTCGAATATCTTACTTACGAATCACGATATTTTTTCTTACTCATCGCGTTTTTCACGGTTGTTTACTTTCATGCTTTTGTCGCTCTGGGTAGCAATTATGCGTTCATAATTGACCGCATAACGCGGCCAGAGCTTAAAGCTCTTTTTGTTTTTATCTTATTGTGCGTTTGCAATCACTTCGCATTAAGCAATTGCTAAACACTGTTTTTATTTTATTGTGTGTTTACAATCGCCTTATAATAGACGACACTCTTCTGTTTTTTATAGGGTTGGTTAGTAGATTATGCATCCACGTAATGGACTGCATCATCGTCGGATATTGAAAGGAGATAGATCTTATTTATTTTTAACTGACTCGCAACGGTAGACTTATGCAGTCACGAGATGGACTGCATAAGCGTCAAGAGTCTTAGTTTATATTTTTAATTATTTTGATTTACCCAATCTTAATCGCTAGGTAGATTTATACGGCCATGTAATGGACCGTATAATCGCCAAGGATTATTAGATTGTTTTGATGATTAAACTTCCTTTTTATAATCAATATAGGACCGATTAGTGGGCGATGCGGCCACAAAATGGACTGCATAATCGCCAATGATCGTCTTTTATTTTTTAGTCGGCTTGCTCTTGATTTTAATTATAATCTTGATCTCTCGGTAGATTGCATAGCCGTACAGTAGGACTGTACAATCGCCATGGATTGTTAGATTATTTACTTATTTCTATTTTGCTTCTTATAGTATTAGGTAGACTGTACAGCCTTGAAATGTACTGTACAGTGGCCACCTGCTACAAGTGCAATATATATTTAATTTACTTAATACACGAGTTTACGATTGCCGTACAATGGGCAATCGCTAGGCGAGTTTTGAGTATTTATTTTTTAACTAAATAAATCAACTCTTTTTATTAAAGAAATAAAAATTTATTTTAGCTCAAATTAATAAGGTGAGACAGCTCTCAGGTGAGCTCGGATCTTCAAGCTCGAAGAAGCTCAGCGAAAGAATGAATCGAGTGCGGGGGTGCAGCGCCTTTTATACGAAAACTCTAGCAAGAACGGGTTATCCCCTCCGCGTCGAGCTTTCCCTCCTCCGCGCTGTTACATTTACAGTGGGGCGCGCTCGCCAAAGCTCGGGCTTTCTCGCCGGCGCTCGAGCTTTGTGACTCTACATATATATACATTTTACTTGGCGCACGCCTTGCGCTTGTTGCACTGCGTTTTTGATTGACAAAAATAAAACTAAATAACCCTTAATTATCGGCTGGGCGGTACAAACAATAAGTTAATTTTAAGTGTTTCGTTTTGTATAAATACTTTAGTATTCGCATCGCGTGTTTAAAATGTGTTGAATCACAGCAACTTTGGAATCTACTTAAACAGTTCACGCTGTACGTTATGTCAGGTCTTGTACCTGTACTAATGTATAATAGTTCTCCTATCAATTTTCGATATTTTATTGCTTTGTCTGTTTTGCTAGCTTTTTCAAGCTTTAAACTTGTTTCCATCGGTGTGACATACAATCTCGCATTTTCTAAATTGTACTTCGCAGCCAATGATTCTATATATCTCTGTTGACTTATAGTCATTATACCCTTTTTGTTATTGTAATCAATGTCAATTCCTATATATGATTTGTTTTTTCCTAGATCTTTCATAAAAAATCTTTTCATTAAAGCAGATTTAATTTCATTGATTTTATCTTTGATTTTACAGAATATTAAGAGATCGTCTACGTATACTAAAATATATATAGAATCATAGTCTGTGTTGCGTACATACAAACAGTAATCCTAATTACTTCTTATAAACCCAAGTTCACTAACACATTCATGAAATGTTTCATACCACGCTTTTGGGCTTTCTCTCAGACCGTATAGTGCTTTTAATAATTTACAGACTTTATTTTTACCGGTTTCATACCCTTGTGGTTCATGGCTATAAACTTCTGATTTTACTTTTCCGTTGAGAAACGCTATTATTTACGCATATTATTTACGAAGCAATAACTTTTTAACAAAATTTTCAATGTTCCCATTTTCCCTACTGGCGAATGAACGTTTTCCAAATGCTCTCCTTGTTGAAAGCCTCTAACAACTAACCTAGCTTTAAAAGAGTTATCGCTTTTTCTTTTATATATCCACCTTACATCAATTATCTTTTTAGTTTTAGGTTTATTAACTGTAACCCATGTATTATTTTTCTTTAGGCATTCGATTCCTCAATTCATAGCTTTTTGCCATTCTTTAGATTCATTAGAGTTTAACGACTCCTCAAATGTATTAGGTACATTTACGTTTACATAATTTATATAAATATAATGCGCTACAGGATTTCCGTATCTGTGTAAGGGACTTTTCTTTCTGTTTGATGTTCTCTTAACATTTAAATTTTCATTAGAACGATTGGACGCGTGATTGATGTTATCGTTCTCATTTTCAATATCTTCAATTTCCTTGTCATCATTAATTAAATTTTCATTTTCAAAAACATTTTCGTCTAAATTTAATTCAATAACGTTTTCATCGTTGACGTTTTCCAAACAGAATATTTCAGTGCCATCTTCGACATTTTGTATATGTCTGGCATTAATTATCTTATTATTTAATAATACTCTATAACCATTGTGTGTATATCCTACTAATATACCTAGTTGGGCTTCATCATCCCATTTTCCTTTTCTCAATGCTTCTAGTTTTCTGATAATGGCTTTACTGCCGTATATTTTTAAGTTTTTTACATTTGGTTTCTTTCCCAAAAAGGTTTCAAAGGGAGTTTTATTTTCATTTGAGTCGGCTATTGTACGGTTTTTCAAATAAGAGACTGTGTTTACAATTTCTGGCCAATATCTTAATGGTATTTTGGCTTCTCTTAGCAAGTATCTGCCTACATTCATAGCTGATCTGTTGAATCTTTCGGCTACTTCATTCAATTGATGGACGTAGGGTGGACAAGGTAATAATTCAATTCCCTTCTCATTTATAAACTGATAAATTTCTTTGTTTAAGTACTCTTTGCCATTATCACAATTAAACTTTTAACTTTTTTATTAAATTCATTTTCAACTAAATTTACATATTCTTTAAAGCAACTTGCGGTCTCTGATTTGTTTTTAATGCAATATACTCTACTGCATTTACTGTGTGATTATCAATGAAGCTTAAAAATAACTTTTCTCCACTATAATCTATCGTTCTCTGTGGACCATTCAGATCGGTGTGAATTAACTCTAAAATTTCTGAAGTTTTACTTCTCTAATTTTTAAACGGTACATTAGCCATTTTACTTTGAATACAATTTGCGCATTTCATTACATTATTATTTTTCACTAATTTGCTTAGATATTGAAAGTTGTCATGGCCTAATGCTCTATGCCACTTTTCTTTTTCAGTTAATTTTACAGAGTTTACGTATACATCATTTTCAAAAATTTTATATATGAAGCTTTTCATAACATACAAATCATTTGTTTTATTTGTTATAGCGACTAATTCTCTATTATTGTTATAGATCTTTGCATTTTCATTTTTATAAACAATAGTATTATTTTTTATAATTTTTGAAACGCTTAGTAAATTTTTATTAATCCCTTTTACAAAATAAACATTTTTTAAATCGATTAATTTTTCATTATAATAATTTTCTAAATATGTTTTTATATTGCCTACTTTTGTGGCCTTTAAAGATTTTTCATTTGGCAAATTTACTTCAATTGTTTTTTTTTAAGACTATAAATTTTTCATAAATTCTTTCATCATTCACAACATGATCAGTGCATCCGCTATCTAGCAGCCAACTGATTTCGTTCGAATTACCAATTTTTTCGCAATTATAATTATAAACATTGGTTTTCATACTATTATTATCACTATCTTTACCGAGGCTATAGCACACATTCTTTTCACTTTCACTTTTCACTTCGTCGTAATTGACCTTGATCATTCAGGTCTCGGCTACTAAATCTTGATTGGACTCACTGGAATCTTGTTGCCTCTGCTGGGCTTCTACTCTGCCACGACCACGTCCTCTGAAATTGCTTCGTTGATATCTTCGCTGGTATCCTCGTTGGCCTCGACCTCTGTTCTGGAATGCTCCTCTGTTCTGAAATGCTACTCTGCTCTGAGATGCCTGTGGTGGTCTCCAACATTCCTTCTTGAAATGACCTTCCCGGCCACAGTTGTAACATTCTCCCTTTGTCTTGCCGTTGAATGTACTTACATTTTCCTTTTCTGGTCATCAGGCACTGTCATAGTTTTTCTATAATTTTAGACTTAACGTAGTCCACGGTTTGTTGAGTTTCTGGAACGAGATCTATGAAACTCCCAATAAAGCTGTAGCTTGCTGGTAGTACTCTAATTAAATACCTCACTTTTTCCTTTTCTGGTAAAGTTCCTCCAGCTGCTTTAAATTTGTTGCAAGCTTGTTCGAATTCTACAAAAAATTCTTCTACTTTTTCAACATTTTTTAATTTAATATCTTCTAATTGACCTCTGCATATTATTTGCAGTGCTGTAGATTTAGTAGAGTACATGCTCTTAAATTTTTCCATCATTTTGTAAGCTGTATCACAATTCATAATATATTCTAGTTGTCTGTCACTTACTGTGCTAATTAATATATTTCTTGCTTTCATATCTAATTTTTTCCTGATGGCCGCATCAACTTCATTAGTATTTGTTGCATCGCGTTCTCTTATTGCCTGTTCTTTGCGCTCTTTGTATTCTAAAATATTTAGTAATCTAAATTACCAGCTTGAGTAGTATCCTCCATCAAAAATCGGGATATTTACTTAATCGATTTTTGCTTGCTTTGCCATTTTGGACTCTTCTTTTATGGTACTGCTTAAAACAATCAGGTTTTTTAATCTTATAACCTTTTATAGTGTATTTAGGAATGATTTTCTGAATAAATTTCTATTTTCCTTTTGAAGTTCAGGATCATCATTTTCTAATCGTTTAACTAACAATTCATCTGAGTATTTTCTTTGTACATGTGCTTAACCTCAAAAATTTATGGTTGTTGCGGAATACGCCTTGTCTACAGAACGTGCCCTGCCTATTTTCCAATTCCAATCCGACTTTTTCCAAACAATCATTGTTGTTTTTATATTATGTAATGTACATCTATAGTTAGCTTTTAATTTGCTTTACTATTCTTCATCAATAGATTTCACTTTTCTCTTGTGCACAGGCTTAACTACAATTTTCTTTTATCGAATTTTATCTCAGATTTGCCACACTTTTATTGCAGTTTTATTTCACTTTTGATTTGCACTAATATTTTTGTCGACTTCATCAAACATCACAAACATCGCCGAAGCTCTGATTCAGGTGTAGTTAAAAGTTTGGTTGACCACGATTTCACATAACCTCTAAATTTTTTCTTACCAACCAGGCTCTGCTACCATGTTGGAGATTGTGGCGAGGATAATAAAAAAGTTTTTATATTAATACATTAGATATTTATATTTATATTATGCTAATAAATCTTGCATTGTGTCTCGTTCACAGCACTCACTCGTGACTCAATCAAACATCATGTTGCGTTCTCGCTGAGTGCCCAGTTACGACAGAACAGAAAGAGCTAAACTTGAAACGGTCGAGTACTAACGTACTCAGCGCTTACTTGCGTATGCTAGGAAGATAGAAGGCGAAATATTCGTAATATCCAACAAGACTGACTCAAGAGCATTTGCTCCCAGTTACAACAAGTCAAAGCTGACAAACTATTCACAAACTTTCACAAAATATTGAAAAGATAACGTTTTAAGAGAGAAATAGATGTCATTTTTGTAAAAACTGGTCTGCTGCTATGGACAATTGCTTGTTGAAGTATGTTTTTGTTGAAATTGAAGAAATTTTATGAATTTATGCAGTTTTTGAACTCATTTTATTATTTAATCAAAAGATTTTGATTTACAAAACTCTTCACATCATAGTGACATCAATTACAAACAGTTTAAGACCAATTACATAAAAATTGATCATTCCATTGGACCTGTAGGTTACGCCAAAGCCAAATTTTTTAAACTGACATCACATCAGATAAAATGGGCATAGAGGCTACTACTAGAGCTCATTTTATCAGGAGTCCCATATACTTTTAGAATATTATGTGGAAATTTTACTAATTATTATAATTATTTTGTTTTAGGTGAATAAACATAAAAAAATTTGTAGGTGTAAACCCTCCTTAAACCACGCAGCGTTTTTAATGGCCGAGCAGTTGAGCCATGATAAGCGCGGTCATTCTCCGCTGATGTTAATGCCTTAGCGAATGAAAGTGTTATATTTGCCACTGTTATACATTAGATTGCAAGGTTAACACACGCCCGTTTTCTAGCGTCATGATGGCTTTTACTAATACTTTTTTAAAAGCAAATAAATTAATACTTTTTTTGTGGCATTTCACTTGATAATTAATCAATACATAAAATGAATCAGATCAATGTAAGAATTGGCCAGATATGTATCGATTTTAATCTATATATAAAAAAGTGATATAAATACAAGAATCTAAATGCATATATATATTTATTAACCAGAGTAAAGATATACAAATTTGAAAATACAATTGCATACACATAATACGTTACAAATAAGTAACCAAGCAGAGGAAAAACTTCCTGTTCGCTGGTCTGGCTCGATATAAACTAAAATACTTAAAATATAATTACTAATTACTTATTACTATAGTTGAATGTTGAAAACTGCAAAAGTGCCCCTCATGATTTGAGCCAGAAAGTGTATATTTGCATGTGATAGTTTAATTCTCATTTCTTCCCCAATCTTATATTATATTCAGGAGGATCCCATTTTGGCGTTCTCCGGTTCTTCGGTTCTCCGGTCTCCGGATCACCGATTAAGATGTACCTAATTTTTTACTAATAAGAACTACATAACAATAACAATAACAAATTAGTGCTAACATTTTTTATTATTTCATTGATTATGGTTACCCAATTTTGGTTGTGTTTTTATTATTTTATGTTGTTTTAATTTTTTTATGGTATTTTCATTTTTTATGGTGTTTTCATTTTTTATTATGTCATTGATTATGGTTACCCAATTTTGGTTGTGTTTTTATTATTTTATGTTGTTTTAATTTTTTTTGGTGTATTCATTTTTTTATGTTTTCATTGTTTATGGTATTTTCATTGTTTATGGAGTTTCCGTTTTTTATGGTTTTTCATTGTTCATGGTGTTTTCGTTTTTTATGGTGTTTTCATTTTTTAAGGTGTTTTCGAATTTTATGGAGTTGTCATTTTTTATGGTGTTGTCATTTTTTATGGTGTCTTCATTTTTATGATGTTTCCATTTTTATGGTGTTTTCATTTTTTATGGTGTTTTCATTTTTTTCGTGCTTTTGTTTTTTATGGTGTTTTCATTTTTTGGTATTTTCGTTTTTTATAGTGTTTTCATTGTTCATGGTGTTTTCGTTTTTTATGGTGCTTTCATTTTTTAAGGTGTTTTCATTGTTTATGTTGTCTTCATTTTTTATGGTTTTTTCATGGTTTAAACACCTTTATTTGATTTTTGTCTATATGAAGTGTTTCGTACCAGAACTATTATTTGGACCTTCAGTAAGACTTTTACAAATTAGATTTAATATTTTATTATTGTTTTCAGCGCATACTTTAACATGCTGCTGCCGCTTCGTAATGTTTTTTTGGTTTTCGGCGCATGCTTTAACATGTTGCTGCCGATTCGTCATTTTTTTTGGTTTTCAGCGCATGCTTTAACATGTTGATACTGCTGTTTCGTATTTTTTTTTTGGTTTCCGACCCATGCTTTAACATGCTGCTGCCGTTTCGTAATTTTTTTTTGGGTTTTCAGCGCATGCTTTAACATGCTGCTGCCGTTTTGTAATTTTTTTTTGGTTTTCGGGGCATGTATTTATTAAAATGCTACTGCAGTTCTATAATATATTATTATTGTTTTCAACGCATGCATTAACATGCTGCTGCCGTTTTGTAATTTTTTTTTTGGTTTTCGGCGCATGCATTTATTAAAATGCTATTGAAATTCTATGAAATTTGATTATTGTTATCATCATTTTGTATTATTTTATTTACAATATTTCTTTGTATACAATGTTTTTAGTGTAAATTTTATGTTTATGCTTTAATGTGTCGCTTTCTAATTTATCATTGTTCAGTAATAATAAGTTTAAATTTTTCTTGCTCCTAGCTCTCGAAAGAGCAACGTATAACTGACCATGACTAAACATTGGTGTTGGTAGGTAGATACCAACTTCATTGTACGATTACCCTTGTGATTTATTTATTGTCATTGCGAAACCTAATCGAATGATATTTCTTCTTTAGATGGTGACTAAGTTATTCTCGGAATTAACACTAATTTTCCAAAATTTTTTCCAGTTAAAATTTCTGCTTGAATTGAATATTTCATAAGTTTTTGAACTGATAATTTTGTAATGAAGTTGCGATGATATTTGTAGGAAAAGATGGTCTACCTCCTACAGAACGTGATATTGTTATATATTCCAGACATAAAAATCCAATTAGTATTCCTTTAATAATTAAACACACTGACCCCATGACATATCCACTTATTTATCCAAACGGAGGATACGGATGGATGCCTAAGATGAAAAGTAAAAATGAAAAGAACAATATTTCAAATTTACAATTCAACACATAAGAAGTGAATTTAATCCATATCTTAATTTGGGAAAAATTTCTCAACAGGCAATTATTGATGCATTTGTAAAAGTTGAAAACTCAAGAATATATTTTATAAGAAAAAATCAAAATGTTTTAATCTACCTATATTAGTCGCTGATACTGTAAACAGAATAAAATTTTGTCCTATCCAAAATCGTAAGACATTGTTTCAAAAATATACATAGGCGTACATACTCTGTAATCTCGAATATGCTTCAATATATCAATTTTGTTTCAAATGTTATTTATTTTTTACAGACTTTAAACTTTTAAAAATGTATAACCTCCTTACGAAGTGTAGAATTTAAATTTTACAATATTTTAACGGTATCAACTTATATTTAATATGAAATTCATATTTTACAGATTGTAATTATAAAAATTACTTATTTAGAATGTATTATGTTGAACTTGACCTTCTTCGAAATGCAGCCGAGCGAGCGTGAGCGAGCGAGGTTTTTTTTGTTTGTATCTAATTAACATAGAACTCGCTTTCGTGTAAATTCCATTGATGCATTCCTAGTTCTCTTGTAGATTTCTTTCTCAAAGTTGTTAAGCCTAGCTGGACATGTAAGTCCAGCTGCACAAGTAACCATATAATGAGGAAACATTTCTCGATGTTGAAGGGCCGTATCACATTTACATGTTGATGTAAAAACAATGCCACCTAACACAATAATATCTTTGCATTTTGGGTGTCTTGAAATCGGTTGCATCGAATTTGTAAATGTTTGGGTGCCTCTTATTCCTCTATTGAAATATAATAAAGCTTTATTGTTTCTTAAATAATTGATGTCACCATATGACATTCTATAATTATATTATTTGTTTCAATCTTGTTTCCTGGAGGGTTTAGACTAGGTTTAGTTAAAATTTTCTTTGTATTATTTTCTGCTATCTCGTCAATTTTTGAGATAACTGCTTCAATTTGTTCGTGTTCTATTTTGATGTCATCTTTGTTGATCTTGATGGTCTGATCTTCTTTTACGTAGTGTGTATGCTTAATACCTTTTAACTTGGTATTAAGACAATACATGCATCTTTTATCTAAATTTTGCATAGTTGTTAAAATTTGTATTATATTTTCAG
Source organism: Megastigmus dorsalis (assembly GCA_900490025.1). NCBI lineage: Eukaryota > Metazoa > Arthropoda > Insecta > Hymenoptera > Megastigmidae > Megastigmus > Megastigmus dorsalis. Next base: position 2,758 of record UELU01140871.1, on the reverse strand, counting down.
CAATTAGTTTTGTTATTTTTATGTACTTTTCACTATTTAATGTGGTTATTTTATCCATATTGTAATTAGTCATTCTTTGGTGAGAGCGAGAATGATAAAGTTTTTAAAATGTTTCGATTTGCATAAAATAAAATTTTATATAGTCAGATGTACTTATCCCCTCTTTTCGGAATAATGGATAAGAGAAGTATTTTGAATATTATTATTAGTGTACTAGGGTTCACACTGGAGCGAGAACCGGCGCTACTCCTATTTTGAGGGCGAAAAGGGAAAAAAAAACTTAAACTTTACACAGGCGCGGTATTATTAAAAAAGCTTCGAGTCATTATTCATCTTTGTAGTTTACGTACTATCATGACCATGTATAATCGTGGAATTTGCGGAGACCAAGATGCAGTCGTAAGAATTATTGGAGACTGCCTTAGAAGACGAGGCCTTCACGGTAAACCATTAACTTATCGGCTTGTACTGCAATGCACAGCTATAATAGGTAGGTTATGACCTAATTAATTACAGATTATAGTCAATTTACATATCTTTACGTGCATAACATTGCCTACTCGTACATATGCAGCCTAAATAGTTACATACAGCCAAAGATATATGCAGGGATGGCGGCAGGTATTTAGGCTCTGTACTCATACATGCAGCGCCCACATAACTGCAACTGTTCCTACATAGCTGGAACTACCCAGACATCTGTGAATGGATGGAGACATGCATTTAGGCGTTGTGCTCGTACGTACAGCGCCGGCATAGCTGCAACTGTCCAGACATCTGTGCATGGATGGAGGCAGGTGATTATGCCGAGGTTTAGGTGTTCACGTACATACTGCGCCTACATAGCTGCAATTATCCAGACATCACCGCATGGATGGAGGCAGGTATTTAAAGTCTGTACGCGTGCATACAGCGCCTGTGTATCTGCATCCATCCAGACGTCTACGTACAGATAGACATACATTTAGGAGGCTCATAGACATAAGTTTAGCGTACGGATGGAATTAACTATTTAAATGTTGTTTAGATATCAAGGGGCACGGCAGCGCACCCGATGGCAAGTATGAGAACCGCAGAACGCAGACGAGCCTTCCTATTATACTTTGAATTTGCTTTTTAACCTCAAAATTTTTTTGACCATTTCTATTTATTTATGCTTTACATTGGTTATATGAAGTTTTGCGGGTCTTAATTAATAGATTTTAAAATTCTACTTAAATTGAAAAAAGTTTCATACCCAAAGTAATCGTTAAGTTATCGTCAATGCTAATTTTCGGGCGACTATATCCTTTCCCTAAATTTTCGGCTAAGGCTATATATATTTATACAAATACGTACAAAAAGAGGATCCGAATTCAGCCAATATATATAGATATACAAATACGTACAAAAAGACGATAAGAATTCAGCCATTATATATAGATATACAAACACGTCAAAATTTCGATAAATATTCTCAACGTCGCGAGAGGAGAAATACCCACGAATCATGAGGATTAAATTGGTTACACTATATTGATGGTAGTCGGGGCCGTGAGAGGTTCAATACCGACTATCTTCGGCCCACCTACCAGGCGACTATACGTGCTGAAAAGATGGCACGCGCGCAGCGGTGCAACTCGGGAGCGACAACTCTCGTATAGCTGCTCCTGCTGTGTTGCGCTGCTACCTCTTCACCTCGCATGGTACGCTAGTAACTCAGAGTATGATTTGGACTCTGTTTTACTTTCGTGGTACCTTAGTTTTCTTTTTTTAAATTCATAGTTTAACGACAATTTATCGAGTGGATCAGACGATATACATAGATAAACAACTGTGATATCGCAAAGCGATAAATAATGTATATATATATTAAGACTGTATTGAAAGACTGTATAAAAATTATATCTATCTATCTCTCTCTCTCGCTGGCATCGACGCGGCGTGGCTGCGCGGCGTGAGCTATCGCGCTCTCCCTATCTCTGTCCGAATTATCGGTTATTAAATCGTCCTGCAATCTAACCGGCGCGGAACCATCCTACGCGAGCGTGGCAGCGGCGTATTCGGGCTCTGCTAAACAGCCCGCGAACAGAGTCTCGCTATCTAAAGGAAAAACTTTTCCTATTATTAAAACAAATCGCATTGTCATTGGACCTTGTGCCGAGTCCGCAATGCGCATATCATCCTCCAGCGCAACTAAAGACGTGCTTCAAAAAGCGATCGACCCGGCGACATTTAAATTAAATTTCAGACGCATTAGATACGGACCCAAGAACTCGGTAATTGTGGAGGGCGATGCGTTGAACACAGACGCTTTAGCTAGCAGCGACTCGCTCAAGAGGGCGGGTTTAGAATTGAAACAGGATGCCAAACTAAATCCTCGTCTAATAATTCATGGGGTACCGGTGAACTTGGATCGAGAAAAAATTGTCAAATGCCTAGTGGAATAAAATGTGTTAGATGCGACCGAGAATGACTTTAAGGCTATCTATTTATATACTGCGGGCAGTAAAAAGCATCGCTCTTTTGTAGTAGAGACGAAGCCCGAGCACAGAATCACACTGCTTAAGCGAGGCAAAGTTAATATTAATTGGGAAGTTTGTAGAATTGAAGACCATATTTCGAAATGCTCTGGCTTCGGTCACATTTCCAGCGCCTGTAGAAATAAGAGTAGTTGCGGCAATTGTACGGGCGAGCATCTTACGAAGGACTGTGACGGAGAGTGCGAGACGAAATGCATCAATTGTGTTAGGGCTAATCGTGAAAACTATGGTCATTC
>UELU01140864.1:0-20708 GCA_900490025.1 Megastigmus dorsalis | reverse complement strand
TCTCGCTCGTTTTGCCGTGTGATTGAAGGCGACTGACTCGAGAGAGAGAGAGAGAGAGAGAGAAGTTTCGGCCACGGGAGAAAGAAGTTTCCTGTATATCCTTGAATGCGAAAGTAAAAAGATATACCGAGCGACGCTGTCGTTTTTTCATTATTAACGGAGCTCTGTGTGCCTCACTCGTTGGAAAATTCATTCCGCTATCGCTGCGATAGAAACAGTAGGTAAACGCGCGTTGAATTTCAAAATTTTTCCTGTCAATACATCCGCGACGGGTATTATTGCTGCTTCGTTCTCTCTGCAGGATACTTTATTTCGCGGGAATGCGCGGAATAAAGTCTCTCTCTCTCTCCTCTCGTTCTTCATATATCGTCCAAGACACGCGAGTGATTTTCGATCCGAATAAATCGTTCTGTTTTGGAAATGGGCCGCAACCATAAAAAGTCAGGATTATTCTATGATCGGGATTTTAAAATCGATCGAGCTGAATTCTTTTCTGTTGGCGAAGTAATTTACGCGCCGCGCGACACACGCGAGATGTAAGCTCGAAATGCGCGCTCTTTCAAAAGTCAATTTTCCCGTTTATAAGCCTCAAAATGTATTTCGCGCATTTCAATTTCGGTGAATTTCGCTGCGGGAATTTCTTTTGTAAAGGGCATTTTGAATGGAAATTAAATTAACACGTACCGTTTTCAATATCGTGCCTTGCGTCACTCGCGTATATATACATATATATGTATGTATTTTTCACTCGAAAGTGAGTCTATCTCCACCGTCATAATTAATATAAAAGTCGCGATAGAAATTCAGCAACCCTTACAAAGTATTCATTCTAATAATTGCCCCTTCACGAGAAATTTCATCCAATAAGTGCCGAAAAAAAATGAGCAACAACGAAAGTTCAAAAAGAACAAAAAATTATCGCAAATTAAATTAAAATTTCTCAAATATCAGCGGTATATTCTATAGCAAAAGTCCAGATGAATGGAGTGAATGCAGGTATATATACAGTCCCGAGTGCTCTAAAAAGAAAAAAGAAAAAAAAAAGGGGGAGGAAAGGTGAAGTTATAAAGAATAGAATGAGGTTGACTCACCATTGCCGAATCTCCTTTTCAGTAACTGAAACAGGATAATAAAAAGTGAATTAAGCGCCCGCTGCATCCCAGTGAGTTATATAGGTATGAGACTAGAATAAAGTCGCATGTAGGTTAAGGCTATATAATGTACGTTATATGTGTATAAATGCGGAAAAAGGTTAGGAAAAGCGAGAAAAGCTCGGTGCGGGAGGAGGAGAAGGCAAGTGTGCATGTGTGTTCGTGTGTGTCGCCTGATCCTTGGCACACAAGTGCACTTCACGTATATATATATATAAATGTATAGCGGGACACCTTCAGTGGAGGCGTGGTCGACTTTCTCTCTCGCGGCTATGCGCGCAGCTGATTTATGGCGACCCGATCCGCTTGTAAGGTATTTTCCGCCCAGCTTTTCCCGAAAAATGTCGAATTTTCACGCGCACTTGTATAACGTCCTTTAAGAGTGCGATACTCGCCTCAGCTTCGATTTTTTTTTCTTTTTTTTTTCGTGCCTCGACTTCCCTGGCTTTTGCACTGCTTTCGGACCAGCTATACAGAGGCGAGTAACGATAAATTTGAGTTGTCGGGATTTCGGAAGTTATTGATATATATGTATATACAGTTAGGAAATCGAGGAGAAATTCGATTAGGGATTGTACACGAGTCTACTCTATAAATCTGGAGGATGACAAAAAATATCACTTTCTCGTAGCTTAAAAGTTGATTGTTTTTACGAGAGGAAACCACGTCCATTCGAAAGAATCAGCGCGTTTGTGTGGAATGAAAAATTTCTTCTGGCGATTTTAACTGCGCATGAGGTACACAGATTTTCTTTAGTTTGCTATTGGAGTTTTGAAACAACAAACAGGTTACTAAAACATTACACGATCGTTATTCGATAAATTGAACGAAGTGAAAAAAAAATACAATAAACAATCGCTATATCTTTAAACACTTAAGCCGAATGTTCCCTCCGCAAACAATTTCTCATTATCCTCCCCTAAAAAACATGTCAACATAGAGTCGCAGTCGCGCGAACTAAGTGAAAAGTAGACCGCAACACATCTTCCGCCGCGGTTCTCCGTGTCCCTTCATCACATTCAGTTCCAGGGCGTGCTACCGCAAATTTCAATTTGTACCGGTCCCCCGAGCGTAAAATCTCGATCCATTCTTCTTTGCTTATACATCAGTATATAACACGTGTACTGGACGTGTGGTACCGCGGGAGAGAGAGCAAACTTTGCACGAGTACTCGTGGGCCACCGCATCGCCTGGGCGAGAGAAAGAGAGAGGGAGAGACAGCATAAGGTACACAAGGTGGGGTTGCAGTGCAAGATAAATTTGTTCGGAAGCTTATAGTTACCGCTTCTGCAAGCCTCCAGCGGTGCGGGAGATATACTCACTTTTGTATATTTTGTTAGCTGTATGTCTCTCCCCTCGTCATTTCCCAGTATACACGAGCACATCTATATGTATAGCTATTTTAATATGTGCCACGCACAAGTGTGGGCCCGCGTTGAGCGCATATGAATTAATTCGTTGTAAGCGAGGCGATCGTAAGACACGCGTCCGATGGGACGATAAATCGCTTCGCGTTTCTTTTTATATATTATATATATACGTTCCGTGCAGCAGCAGTTGCGCGAGCTCGAGTGTGAATAGTACCATTCGCTCGCACGCGTGCGCGTACATGCGCGTAATCCTTTGACTCTCGAGACATCCAAGGAAGATGCATATATGTATACATATACATCTGTATATATGGTGTGCTGCCGTCATCGCGTGAAAACTTGCGAGAAGGTAGAATTATAGCGAATTCGCGACGGCCCGAATGCGCGTAAATCATGCGCCCGATCGAAGCTGCTTTGCGGCGCCTCCCCACTTTTCCCCTGCTTTTCTCGGATATTTCGCGAAAAATAAAACTGTCCGATACTTTTATCTTCGTGGTGCATAAATTATTCTGACCGCTGGTGGATATATACCCTGTGTAACTTTTGGCCCCGTGACCCCCCCGAGTTTTATATAAATAATATTGCAGCCGCGCGCGTCGGTTTTGTAATAACCGCGCACTCGAATGTTCTCGTCATCGTCGCCTATATTTTTCCCACCATATTACGCTTGCGTGATTCACGAAAATCGGCATAAATTTTGGCGCGACACTGGAAATTTTCGCTTTTGTTCATTATATTTTGAAACTTTATCGTTTTGATCGCGCTCGAAGCGCGCCATGTTGCTTGTTTTTCATACTGTATACGCAAACACATCAGATTCCAGCCGTCGACAATTGTTAATTTATGAAAACAATGCACGGTATACGTATCTCGCTCGTCTGTCTATTTTTTACGGCTTTTCGGAGGGTTGGACAGATGGTAACGAGGATATATATACATATGCAATTGAAACGGTGCCCGTTTGCGCCTAATGAACTGTCGACGCGGCAAAACAACGTTTTCAAAGTGTGCCCCAGTGGCAAAGAAAAAAAAAAAGAAAAAACCACCCGCAGTGTCTGCAGCTACGTACACTTTTGTTATTTCTTCCATATTTCAAGTCGACGTGTCTCGGCGCTAATATCACTATCCGCAAACGACTCTCCCTTAACAAGGTGCAGTATAAAACGCAACAAGAAAAGCAATCGCGCAAAACACACAGGCACACACACACACAGTATCTCAGCTATATAAAGTTTAAGAAAGTGGAGCGCGGCTCATCTTAGATCTCGTTCCATCTCGTATATACATAGCCTCGGCCGACTGCGCCGTAAATGTAACGTTCTTTTGATTTTTCCATGAAATCTCAGGCATATATAGTATGTAAGTATATATATATACAGAGTCACGCAATATAAAGAAACAACTCTCAAGGAATTCTCGTAAACGCATACACAGATAGAAGGGTAGTCCATATGTTATACACACGTATATATATATACATATATATATATATATATATATACGCATCATCTCTGCTGAGCAAAGCTCTTATACATAGCGCGGAGAAATGTAGATCTGCATTACTGAGTTTCATGCGAAAAAGGGAAGAAGAAATCGGCGGGCGATCTTTTGTCAAAGAAGCTGCCCGCATAAGCATCAGGCGCCAGCGTGCGAGGTGCGGCTCGCAGACTAACGGCCCCGCGAGCTTTTATACCTGGTCCTCTCGCTCGTGTGCCCAGGCGCCGCTGCTGCAGCTCTCTCTCTCTCTCTCTCTCTCTCTCTCCAGAGAAATGTACGTGGAATTCCACTAGAGAGAGAGAGAGAGAGAGAGAGGGAAATTCGGGTCAGAGTAGCCGCCGGGCCATACATATGCATACATATAGGATAGAATCGAGGTATACGCCCCACCGCGGATCACGTATATCTCTGTATGCGCTATGCACACCTACACTGCACATAAGAATCGTGATGTGGACTGTGGGGAGTTGCGGCTACGTGCCCCGCCATTACCAATATCTCTACCGCCCCCTGTACCTTTTATTTCTCTCTCTCTCTCTCTCTCTCTCTCTCTCTCTCTCTCTGCATATATACGAACTTTTATACGCTGTACTCTGTATACAAGTACTTTGTACTCCGCCGACACGTGAGAATTCCATGTATTATATATAAGCTCTTGCGATAAGGCAACTGGAAGCAGCTTCTCTCCTAATCTCTTTCCTTTCGTATATCGGATAACTCGTTCGCTCTCTGTATAGCTACCATGCAACTCTGAATCACACCGGATGCATAACGAAAGAAGACGCGCCGAGTCTTTCGGAAGACACGCACGTCGCGAGCTTTCGTTTACTGCTTTGAACGATTTCTCTCACCCGTATATATGAGCTCGTAAAAAGGAATACCGCGTCTATGGCCTCTTCTGTACGCGGGGGCATCGATGTGGCATCTCTATATATATTGTGTGAGTAATCTTGTACTCGAGACGCTTGCTGGGAGATTCCTTACTCCGGGAAAGAGAGAGAGAGAGAGAATAAGGGACGCGCCGATAAAAGAGAGAGGACGAGATGAGCTAATCCGTAAAAGGGCCGCTTAACGATATATAGCGAGATCGACTTTGCTCGCTCGTAATATGTCGAATGTCGAGAATACTTTAGCCAACCCTCTCTGTCTCTCTCTCTCTTTCTCGTCTATCTAACGTCTGTGAAGTACATATGTGTATGTTAGTAGAGAAGAAGTATGCGAAAGCCGTGATATTGCGTGTAGAGATTCGAAGAGTCGCTCGCGTCTCGGGTCTCGGCCCAATAAACTCGGATATTTTTCCAAGCGATCGCCATCGATCCCCCTTCCCTTCTTGTATATTATTATATCTAACTACCACTGACTCAGCTACTTCACAGACTTTTATGTGGCTATGCCTGTTTTCGCATAGAGGTTCCGTATGTGTGTGTGTGTGTGTGTGTGTGTGTGTGTGTGTGTGTGTGTGTGTGTTTGGAGATCAGACCGACAGATTCTTCTGAAGCGAGTCAGAGGGATTGGGATTCTCATCGTTTCGGAGTAGATTCGTGCTTTTCTCCGTTTGATCATGTGAGACTACGCGAAATATATATATCCCAACGAATTAATACTCTAGAAAACTAAGTTTTAAGGTTCAATTTTTTGAGAGTATACCACGAGTGTTATTATTTTTAAGAACTTTCTGTTTCTTTTTCTATTTACGAAAGAATCAATTTTGAGATATATCTATATATATATATATAATTATGTAAATAATTTTAAAAAAAATAATAACATTCCATTGAGTATGAAATTCGATAATCAATCTTATAATAACGGAAAAGACACTGCGGAAGCATTTGCAAAATTTTTTCAATCAACATATAGTGATAATTTCATTGAACCATTTAATAGAGCTGATACTTTTGACTCTCTTAGAATTTCGTATGGTGATATTGTTAGATTCACAAGGAAAATGAAAGACGGTTTTCATGTTGGTCCTAATTTAATACCGGCTGTTTAGTTAAATCATGTTCAAGATCCTTTTTAAAATCTCTGTTATGTTTATTCAATGAATGTCTTAAATCTGGAGCCTTTCTTGATCTTTGGAAATAATTAAGAAAGGATATAATAAACTGTAGACCTACATCTATCATGAATTCGTTTGCCAAATTATTTGATGATATTATGATAGAAAAATTAACTGATTATTTATTACCTAAAATATTATTTTTACAACATGGCTTTGTTAAAGAACATTCTACTGTTAATAATCTTTTTATTTTTAGTAGTTATATATATATTTCAGATATTTTGGAAGATGGAGACCAAGTCGAGTTTAGATTTCAAAAGAGCATTTGATACAGTTAGCCATTGTAGATTATAAAGTAAATTATATAATTTAGGAATTACAAGTTCACTTCTAGAATGGCTTGGCTCGTATTTGTAAAGTAGAATTAGTTTTGTTAAAATACAATAAAAGTGTAACTTCTTCTTCATTTTCTATTCCATCAGGAGTCCCCTAAGGATTTCATCTTGGGCCGTTGCTGTTCATTGTTTTTATTGACGATATAAAATGCGATTTAACCTTTTGTAAAATATTACGGTTTGCCGATGATGCGAAGCTTTTTTATAAAATAGAATCTATGAATGATGTTAAGAAATTACAATTGGATTTAAATACAATGCTGGAATGGTCGGAGCAAAATGGTCTTGAGTCAAACATTGCAAAACGTAAAGTATCTCATTTAATAGGAAAAGAAAGAATTTTATATGTAATGATACGTCCTGGGAAAAGTTCAAAATAAAGTCTTATCGTTTAAACGTAGCGAGCAAAATTGAACTAGATATTGACTTAAAAAAGTTATTTAAAAAAAGTAATGATTTTTTGAGTATTTTTTATTGTATCTAAAGAACTTAACAGTTTAGAGCAGAAAATGATTTACACATTAGCAGTAATGAAATGTGTATAGACTATACATACATGATTATATGTACAAGGATACTGTCTATGTACTATTGTATATGGTTATATATTATTATATATAATTATATATAACCATATATTGCATAGAAATATTTGGAGCAACACTAACGACATTAGTAGATTACTAATGTCGGTATAACGGTTGTGCTAAGTGTATGGAGAGAGGGTGTCTCGACATTTTAAGACAGAAGCTCTCTCCTGCCATCGAATATAGACGTGTATAGAAGCGTACTTTTATATGGGCAGAAGTAGCTCTAAATTTTAGTTCTGAACTGAGCGCAAGATGGAACTACCAGTAGACTTTACAGGCCGGGAAAGCACATTCTCTCTCCGTTTCCCCCACCGTCAATATCGAAGGCCGCACGCGGCGTAAGTCGATGAGCCGAAGCTTTGCAAGCAGCGACCGAGCTATAGTATTCACGCGTACCTATCCTTCAAGTACAAATGAAAGAAACTTTGGATCTGTATCCCAAAGTCCGGTACTCTCGAATTCATTTATATGATATTATGATATAAGCAATTCTCAAAAAAATCTGTTATTTCCGAGGTCCAGAAGCGATCGAAAATTTTTTGTCGAGCCGCGTCTGCCGTATACTTAATTTTTCTCGTTCAAAAGGCGATGCATTATATGAAAAAAATTAATATCATATGCAAAATAAGCTTCATAACACATATTTTTGGACCATTTTGGCGACGGGACACCAATGTCCGCTTCGACTTGTCAACTTCTAGCCCTGTAAAATTTTATGTAAACGTCTTATAAAAAGTTACAAATTTCAAATGTACTCATCAAAATTAGTCTAGCGGTCGATTTGGAAAACTTATAGCATATTTTTCAACAAAAAATTAACGATTCTCCGATTTTTTTAGGCAGGATCACTTTTACTAAAAGTTGATTATCCTCGGCCTTTATCTGTATATATAATTATTTAAATCTCAAGCTATTAATCTCTCTTAATCTCAATGTTTCAAATGCAATTACATGAAAAAATTAACGAAGCTCTTACACCATAAGCCCAGACCTCTCCAGTTGAGCATTTTAAAGGCATAAAAAAGTTTTGGATTAACCTTGGCCTTCATATATATATAATTTTCGCACCCCTAATAACTCAATGCTCTCAAGTTGAGTTGATTTTATATAAAAAAAATGATACTCTGACGCCCAGACTTTGCATACAATTAGGTAAAGTGAAAAAAATAGAAGGCTCAAATAATAAAACTGCCTAGATAATTATGCGCAGCGCTTCAAAAACATAACTTATTGTAAACAGTTATGAACAGTCATGCATGATTATATATGACTTTATTCAATTATATATGATTATATATAATTGTACACAACTGCGTACGAAGTACGTAAGTGAAACTGAAAACTTTTGATTTGAAAGTTATATGCATTATATATAGTTGCATATAATTATGTATGATCATATATATCTATATATAAATGCATGCAATCGTATATAATTATATAGAAACAATTTGCATATATAATCATATATGTTTTTATTTGGAGTTATATATGATCATATATAATTATATATAAATCATTTTTACCCGAGTTACATGATCGAAGGTCAAATTATTGAAAGAGTTAAGTATACAAAGGATTTAGGTGTTGTATTTGAAACAGATCTATCTTTTAATAAGCACATTGAACATTACGTCTAAAGCGCTTAGCAAGATTGGTTTTATTTTTAGAAATTCGAAAATGTTTAAAAAATCTACTTCAATTGCGTGCCTTTACAAAAGTTTAATCCTGTCTAATGTAATGTATACATCAATAATTTGGACTCCTTACTATGATAATGCTATTAAAAAATTAGAATCAGTTCAGTATCGTATACTTAGATTACTTGCTTTAAATTTAATATCTCAATGAATAGATTCCACCATGAGTACGGTTAAGTGATATTTCTAAAGTTCTCAATATAAATACTGTTAAATCTATGCATGACTTATTAGATATGGTATACATGTATAAAATTTCATTGTAAATAACAAACATCTTGATTTTAATAATTATTTTGAATTAAAGTTATGCAATTATTACATTAGGTATTTTAGAACTTTAAAAAATTTAATTGTAAATCCTCATTTACTCACTTTAGCCCACTTTTTAGGTTGCGCAGGTCTTGGAATAGTCATAGGCTTGATTTGAATCCAAATATACATGCGTTTAAGAAATGTATTAAAGAAAGGGTTTTGCGACACTACTAATATTGTCTCTGGATTGGTTGTCACATTATTATTATATTATTATATAGTTAAGTTAAGTATTTAAGCATTCTTTATTTCATATTTAGATTGCATTAGTGTAAAAGAAATTTTTCTTTCATGCAAGGGTTTATTTTCCCGTAAATTTAATAAAGTAAAATAAAAATAAAATAATATATATACATATACATATTACGAAGGTGAATTCTGATTTGGAATGACGCGCATGCTCCCGGCTATTAGGGTTTTAATTAGTGCGCGCACAAATTGGCCCCCGCGTTCTGTGCCTGCATAATTAAAGTAATAAAAGATGGTCGTTTGAAAAAAAAAAATCGAACGTTATTGAAATGCGCAACGACGCGGCTCGCTCGCTCGAAACCCAATATCTATAGACGTATATAATATGCATTATTATAATGATATAGGATACGTGTACTTATAGATAATTAGAAATACTAATTAAGTATATAAGTATTGATCTCGATAATTAAACACAAGACAAACTTCCAATGTAAAGTCAGATTTGAGCTTGATGCAAACTCGCACGTAGCAGAACGAAATATAGGAAGTAGTGTATACGCGTCACGCCAAGAGCCACTTCATCAAGACACTCTTATTACAACCAAACAGATCGTTAATTGCTAGACTTTACAAATAGACGTTTCATACGCATTCGATCATACTTACGTGCGCCATAAAACCCGTCGTATATACGTTTATCGTAAACTTGAGATCGACGCAACTATTTATATGTATAGCTCTTAAATCTAAAATTTTGCTTGTGAATCTTCTCGCATCCGCACACAAAGCTTCGAATATTATATATATATAGTCTTCGAAAAAAAGAGGGACTAGGAGAGATATTCAAACGCGTTAAAAGTTAACTATAAAATGGGAAAGATATATAGCTTTCAGAAAGCCGTTCGACTCGAGCCGCCGGAAAGTCCTCTCTCTCTCTCTCACTCTCTTTCTCTCTCAAATAATGCTATCTGCTATCTTTTATTTTCCATTTCATCGCTCTCTCTCGTTCATTCACCGTTCTGCTCGCGATAAGTTGGCTTACCTTTTTTTTTCGGCGAACACGAGGCCTTATCAAACTGTCTCGGATCACATAAAAAAAAAAAGGAAAGAAAGAGAAGAAAGCTATCGCGCAGTCGTTGTATTTTCCTCTTGCTACTCTTCTATATAGGTATATCAGCTATATCAGCTATTGGCGATTTCTGGGAAAAGGCTTATCGCGATTCGTTCCGCGATTCCCGCATAATTGAGATTTTCATTTTGCTCCTTTCCTTCCAACGCTCAACGATTTCAGCGAATACCATACCGGAACGAGAAAGAGGGAGTGAGAGAGATGGAGAGAGAGTACGTGACAAGTATCGCAAGAGCAGCAAAAGGGATGGAATAAAGAAAGGCGAGAGCAGGACACAATGCGCATATATAGCCATTAACGCCCTGGCAATTTCCAGCTTTCTCTCTCTCTCTCTCTCGCGATAAAAATGTTTATACAACTAATTTGGAAAATTGTATATCGCGGCGCATTTGAATTCTGTATATGGATGATTTGTTTCGCGGATAATACTCTTATTATTTATGTAAGTAGAACGCGTTTCGTTGGCCGCAAAATGTATTTATTACTCCGTATACAGATGAGCATCGGTATATAATGCGAGATAACATTTGCCTTCCTCGCGCGTGTTATAGCACAAATGACATTTTGTCGTGTATAATAACGACTCTTAGATGAATACTTCGTTAGAGGGCGGAGGTACCGCGACATAACGAGCGCGAAAATTCAAGACGCGCTGCTGCTACTACTGCTGCTGTTACCCCTGCAGAAAGGATGCAAATTAGATCGAAGCTTAATTGACTCGTTTCGAAGCGGAAGCCCCGCGTATATTATACGTAGATGAATGGTTTATTCGTTTAGGAGATAATTCACGTAATCGCTTTCCGTATGTGAGACGAGTCTCGTGTGTTATATATATATATATACACGAAGAAGGCTCGCGTGGCGCAAGAGCGAGACCGAGGAAATTGATGCGACATTCTGAATTACCAAATTGCCATATTGTATTCTGTGTCGCGTGGTCTAGCGCTGAGATACTCGTGTTATATACTAGGAAGGAAACACGGAGACGAACGCAGTTTCTTTCATCAACAAATGGATTGTCGAGAAAAGTTCTTCTTTTTTTTATGGCAAAAGGAAGAATGCTACTATATAAATTACCTTTATAAAAATGCATTTAATTAAAGTTTCTATAGGACTGTACAAAAAAACGTGTCTTTTATTTACATCTTTGGTAAAAAAGAGACGAACATTCATTTTGCCCTTTTCCCCATCCAAATAGAAAAAGAGAATAATAGTCTAATCGTGTAGAGAGGGGAGAGAGAGAGCAAAAAGTCGCTTTCGACCCAATTTAAAAAAGCAAAAAAGGAAAAAATCCTATCGCCTTAGCGAGCAAAACTAAAACTCCGGGAACTTTTAAATTCCTCCTCGTCTTATCGAAGTTCAGTAATTCGAGTCTCCGCTGGCAAGTAGATAAATTCCAAGCCTTGCCAGACAACACTGCCTGCAGACTGTCAATTGGAGAAAGAGAGAGAGAGAGAGAGAGAGAGACTCGCCTAACAACGGTAGCCTTTTAAAACTCCTCGTCATCGCTGTCCCTCGAAAAATACCCCGAATTCAATTATACATCGGCTATACAAAGAGAAAGTGTACTATTATACTTTGGAAAGTTATAGGTCGAGCGCGCGTGCGGTATATACAGAATGCCGAGAGAAGTAGGTGCATGCGTTGGCTCATTTGGCCGCGACCATAAATTAATTAGCGCTTTGGGTGGCGCGCGCGTATCCCAAGATTTACGGACTTACACGGCAGCTCTCTCTCTCTCTCTCTCTCTCTCTTGGCAATCTGATGAAAGCTGAGAGGGGAAAGGGGGTCTAGTAGTAGTAGTCGGGCCGTATAATGACCGCTCGTATCAGCGTCGCTCTTGCGTGAAAGCTTCTCGCTTAGTATCCGTGTATACCTATGGGTGATTCCCGTGCATGGAGATGCAAGGGGGGGCCAACGTGGCCTCGTCCCCGAACTTTGACTAAACTATTGCAATTGCTTTCCGATGATATTCGCATAACTGTTTATACTGCAGCCTATATCTAAACTTGTAATATTCATAAATTCTTATATATATATTGACGATTAAACGGAAGCAGACACTTGGGTTTTCTATATAGGTCCCTCAGTTTTGTACATTGGAATGCATTGGAAATGGATTATATTGAAATATAGTTCGAGGATTAGATGTGAATCGACGAAAAAAAGCGTTCGATGCTGTCACGCGGTGGATGATGTACAAGCTGCAGGGAACGAATTTATCGATCTATACATATATACCCGTTGGCGATTGGTCAATTTTTTTTGCACTTTGTGTAGCTTGACATTTTGATGGGAAAAAGGCATTCGGCCGCAGCCCGTACACGCCAAACACCGAAACGCCCTAAAAACTCGAGCTGATCTGTTTAACGATTCAATTGACAAGATCGATTAGCTTCAATCTGCGATGTACAATAGAAGAATATGTGTATGAAACATAGGTGCCGAATCGCATGCGTGCAGTATGTATATAAAGGCTGATGATTGTCGCGTGATCCAAAAATATATTGGAATTTATTAAACTTTGAAAACGAACTTTTACCCCGAGTGCAGTTATATATACATAGCAAGCGTCACAATAATTCCTTACCACTTCAATATCAATGCATTTATACTCTATAATATTACTCTTTATATATTTCTTTTTTATATATTTTTAGATTTATGTCGGACGTAAGAAGTATTTTTTCTCGTTCTCTCGTAATATTAAGCGATACATCAAGCAGACTTCGGGTAGACTCGACCGTTTTTGATATGTCTGGAACAGACTCTAATAACGCTGTACAATTCATACCTCCTTCTCTTTCAAAAAGATATCCAATAACTCTGTACAAAATATACACGATACAAGCAGCGACGCACACAAACTATCCAGGCATATTTTTAGTGTTTTGTAAAATTTCCGTATATTTCTCACTGCATCCATTTATCCAGTCGAACATGGAACGCTCCATCATCCACTCAGCAGATTTCCACTTGGCTACATTGTCCCTTATCCTCGGAGTTAGGATAAAAGGCGAATTTTCATTAAATTTACAGTATATAACGTAGCGGCATCGATCTGTCGTCTCTTCGAAGCTAAGCCGTACTTTGTGTCCCACCCCCTCTCGGGAGAAAAGCCTTTAAGAACCTGCCACGCGATCCGGCGCTCAGAGATTTTGCTCGATTGTCAAATTATTTTCGTTTACGATGTATCTAAGCTATTTCGGGTATGGCTCGCAGCTGAGATTACCGACCTTTTATGAATGGCCTGCCGGAACAAAGTATACAGGACAAATGGCCCTTATATAAAGGATTTATGAACGAACGCAAAGTGATCATTCCCGTTGTATGCGCAGGTTTTTTTTTTCTATAACGGCAGATCGAATGCGGGGATTGTGGAGCAACGTGAAATCGACGGAATTCACAAGAGAGAGAGATAGAGAAAGAGAGAGAGAGAGAGAGAGGGACCAGAAATAAACTTAATCAATCGAATTCAACTTATTTTCGGCGCGTGTTTTTCGTGCCGCGCCCGAGCGATTCGGTGTCACGCTGATTTGTTGGCGCGCACGCTTTTAACTCGCCAGTTTATTTTGTTGCTTCTAAACTTTCTCCCTGTTTTGGACCGGACAATACATTTGTATACGCATGCTCGAAAACGTGTGGAAATGTATTTCAACAAAACTCGAATATAGTGCAGGTTATTCTAAAGGAAATTCCGTGAAGGGGCTTTAGAAAGATTCGGAATATATTAAGCTTTATTCTTACCTACGTTATATTCTTACCCCTTTCAGTCGATTTTTCAAGGGAAATTTAAATTTACGTTCGAATTATATCGATCGAACGTAAATGATATTTTTTAACATACCATGAATTTCAATGATTTACAATTCCGTGCGTGGTTGAGCTTAATTCGCTTCTTTTTTTTTTTTTAATTTTGCAAGTCATAAATACCCGTTTATTTATACATCGTTCGCGAAGCTGTCAAACGCCGCGTGTTTGTATTTTTTCGACAGTGATTTTTAGCACAAAAGTTCAGCAGCAAAGTCTTGTTTTTTTTTTGTTTTTAAAGTCATTGTTGAGTAATTATTCATACAACAATAGCCATTTATTAGGCGTAACTATAGGCAAACTCAATTTTTTTAATCGAATACAAAGCATTAGCATGATGCAGACGATTGAACAAGCAGAAAAAAAGTTGATAATTATTCGTGGCAATAAAAAGCTACACTATTGTCTGGAAATTGACAAATTGTATATAGAGGCCGCAGTTGAGGAGCGTCGATATGGCGCGCGCATCTCCCCGTGAATTTCCAACTTGCGGAGCCACGGGCAAGAGGCAATCGGTAGTTAACCGAACTTGCCTCGGATAGCTAACCAGCCCTGGCCTCGCGCACACCCCCATTAGTTAGACCAGAATGTCGGGGGGAGGGGGGCGGAGAGTCGGCGAGCATCGGAGGAGGTCGGGGCCATAGAGATGCCAAGCAGAGTGGCGCGAAATAAAACTTTCCCCTCGTCCACAGGATTTGTCCTGTTAATGCAAGTGTTTTTAGGGATTTATCCCGGCGGAGAAATACGTATACAATCTCCCTGCTCGCGCTGTGTGCGATGTATAACAGACTTTGGGTATATGTGCAGGCTGTATGTTTCCCCGAGACTCGCGTCGGCCCATCCCGAAATCTGGAAATGATAATTTGACCTACTTTACACGCGCTATATCTATAGCGTTGCGAATATTCGACTGGTTTTTCGCCGTATAAGAAAAGGCTCTTAATTGTCTGACGAGAAGGCTAACGAGCTAAGTTACTTTTTCCTAAAATTACGCCACTTATTTAAGTTAATACTAAAGAATTGATATGACGTCGTGAAATCGCAGCTCCACGTTCATTAATCAAATGACTCTTCTAACTCTTAAATAAGGAGTAAAATTTTACCCTATGAACAATTCATTGAATAATTTTTCAATCTTTTTCCAGAATATACTATTTTTCAATTAAAGTACAAATTGTAATACAATTATATCAATAGAAGAAACAATTGAATAAAATCCTCCTATTTACTCTTGGAGCAAGAACGAATTATTAGTTCCGCAATTTTGCTTGTGCACAAGCAATCTTAATCTCAATTTTGGTCTGGTGCAGTTCTCTGCGTATAGCGCCCCGCCGCGGCTAAACCCGATGAATTACAACGTGTCCGACCAGTGGCATCTGTTACTACTTGGGGAGAGGGGGGGGGGGCCAACACACATTGTACACGTTCGCATCCTCATTGTAATTTACCGGTCTCATACAGTTATATATTATATGTACACGCATACATATGCTGTGCGCTCGCCCTCGAACTTTTAAACTCGATTAACAGTCGTAATGCGAAGAACATTTGCCCGTTAAACACACGAAATTTCGCGCGTTAAAAAAGTTGGATAGCGCGCAATTCGCTCTCGGTAACGACACAAACTTTTTACCTCCATCCATCCTATATACATATATATACATATATATGTATGTGTGTATAGCCTTCACGGTTTACGGAAAAAAAAGAAAAAACGCGTACGTCGATTAAGCAAATCCGATAAACCGATATAACCCCCTCGGTACGTCAATTAAATCAATTCCGCATTTCCATAAAAATAAAAGAAAATAGTACGTATGCATAGTCGTGGGGGTGACAAAGAATTCGATGAAAGCTCTGCGAGTACAACAGCCGGCATCGAAACGCTCAATAAACAAAAGTTATAGAGCGCGAAGGTGGGGATGGATACTTATACGAGTCGCCATTATAAGAAACGTGCCGCGGAGATGCGCCCGTTATATTGTATGAAGTCGGGGTAATTGAACGAAGTCGGGTTATAAGGGTTGGGGGGTATAGCGATTGAAGTGTAGGCTGGCGGCACAAGCGGCGGCAGCAACAGCAGTCGGAGTTTTACCTACCTATATATATATAATCGCAAACTCGCTGATTGCGCGGCGTGCACCCACCAGCAGCAGCAGCAGCAGCAGCAACAGCATTGGAAGAACGTGCGGAATCGCAATCCCGCGCGGTCCAGGGCGTTTCTGCAATTAAAGCCGCCGCTGCTGCCGCCACGTATTATCACTATGCACCGCGCATATATATGTATATGTATATATATATATGTGCACGAGTGGGGGCGCAGTAAGAGAGGATGAGAGGAATCCGATGGAAAACTATATAGAAACTATGTAAATGCGCGGTGCTTCTATTCTATCCTCTTTGTGTGTGTATGTGTGTGTGTGTGTGTGTGTGTGTGTGTGTGTGTGTGTAAAGCCTCGACCTATCGGTGCAGACAGCGAATCCTATCATTGATCGGGCTCCTTTCGCCGTTGCGCCAGATGCTCCCTAATACCGGTTACGATATATCCTTGTTTAATAAAAATCTCTATACCCTCGCGTATGTATATACAATATTCGTATACGTATGTATTGCGTGCACACAAACTGAGGCCAGTAAAGTCGACTGACCATTCGGGTGCGATTGCGCATACTGATAACGGCTCCATTTTTATATCGTTCCTGCGGGTTTGTTTTTTCGGCGCGCTCTTTGGTTCGTTGTGCAGATATTTTAGTGCCACGCGGGACCGAGGAACAAAAGGTATTTTTTTTTATAGCCTGCGTCGACTGTTTGCTGAGTTTCGAATACTGTCCCAATGAAGGATGAGTGCGACGTTAACTCTTTTTTTTTTTTCATCATTACAAATAATCCTTTCGGCTGTGGATAGGTCATAGCTGCAAAAACATCATTATGCATATTATATATATATATATATACTTTTAGGTACGGATTAGCCATTAGTTTCAAAGATTTATACGATTCCCTAAATTTTCTTTTTATATTTTGCGCGTAAATACAGGCGGTGCACTATTCGTCGCAGTTAGGATAAGTAATATCGTTAAATTATCGAGGGTGTTTTAAGGTGACGACTTCAAAATTGAATTAAACTCGGAGAGTAATAAAAGACGGGAGAAAACTTTATATTGCCATGGCTTTTACATCCTATATGATTGAATATTTTACGATGCCGTGAAACTTTTATCCAACCGCATTTTCTATTTACGTGTACATAGCGACGACTGCAAATATTTTTATTGAAAATATCATTGATGATTTTGAGATTACGAAAATTGCCAAACTAAATTTATTTGCTGCGCAGTCGTGCAAGACGCCAGCTTACGCGTTTATCAATTGGTTTATGGGCATAAAAAAAAGTAGATTTTATGAGTTGGGTTAACGAGTGATTCCGGCAAAAGAGAGGGATAAATGTCGGGAGAAACAAAATAGAGCGCAAAAGGAATGAAGTTAATTTAATTTTACGCGACCGTAAGCAGCCCGGAAAATTCCGTATAGTTTTGAAAACTTTTGTGAATACCCTGCACGAAATTTCCGAGTGAGCACATAAAGGCTATGCAAATTTGGCGAACGATTGTACGTAACGTTTCGCCACGGTCATTAATTTACGTTCAAATAGAAAAACAAGAATAATCGAAGTAGGTAATGGTAAAGCGGAAATTGGAGTATCAAGTGTAGGTATAATACTCGCTCTGTTATTCAGGATAAATGCTGAGAACCATTCGTGACGAGGCAAACGCAGCGTAGGTATATACTGTTCGATCTACGCTATGATGTGGATGTATAAATGAAAATTATTCATTGTTCTCATGGCAGTTTGGAAGAATCTTTGCAGAAAGGTTATTTTATTTTGTTTTTGTTACGAATGAAGTGCTTTCAGATTTTATTTCCATAAAAAAAGCCGGGATAACTCGTGAAGTAAAGATGCTGCATTGGCAATGTGCCATCGAAACCATAATCAGGCCGTTTGTTTGAGTTCATCCTGCGAAAAGAATATCAGTAAGCTAACGTCACACCTGATATAAAAAAAATATCTTTTTAGATCTCATCGGATTATGTTATTTTTCCAACAGTACATCACAGTTAAAGTTCGTTTATTTAAACAGAAATTAACAGCATAAGAATAATTTAGTTCAAAAAGAAATATAACATTTTTCAAAACTAAAGTCGGTGACTTATAATAAAATATAAATACGTTATTAAAAAGATTTTTTTTCGGCTGTCTGAATTACAAAACTGCACTATTGTAATTTCGCATAAGAAAATGAAGAAGCCGAAATGTTTGAAATATTTACGACTACTCAATCGCGTTACAACTATCAATAGACACGAGTCTGTACATCGAAGCAGCCATTTTTTTACAACAACAGTCGAGACATAAATCCATATCGACGGTTCCCTCCTAAATTCCCGCAGCGCGCTCATAGAGTCGCTGCAATAAGAGCGCATAATAGCATCGCGCTATTCGATTACTATGTAGCCGCGATTTCACTCTGGCCTGTTGGTATTGGCCGCAGAGCTCACAGCTCTCCCTCGGCTCTTGGCAGAGTTCGGCCACTTTACAAGCCGCACAGCGAACGAGAGAGAGAGAGAGAGAGAGAGAGAGGGTCGAGCAGTCGGTAGCTCAACAATGGCCTGATTCAGCGCGCGGCCGCCGCTAAGCAACGCGTTCGACTATAGGAACTTGGTCTTTCCAAGTCTTGGCGAACGTCGCGGCAGCTGCCACGTGCAACAGGCCACCTCTCGTACACATAGCGAATCGTTAATTAGCGGCACGCGCGCGATGATAGTCGACGATGACAATCGCGCCCCTCTCTAATGTCATCATTATATCGGCTACGCGATCATCGTATCTGCGATCGAGCCAACGACCTAATCCCCTACCCGTCTTTTGTTTTATTCAGTTGCACTCGCGCTACCCCACTACGAGTCTATAGCTGTATATGACACGAATACGCGCGCGACCCCTTGCGCTTACACGAATGAGCTGTTATTTTCCCTTGTTCTTTTATCTTTGTGCTTGAAAATCTGCTCGTGAGACTTTATACATACGCTGCGGTATATATATGTATACGAAAATTGCATGTTCCACTTGGCGTCGGGCAAATGAAATTTAACTGCGCGCACTTTGTGGGGCGCGCGCGAAATTGATTTTGGACATTAAAATTATTGCGCGCCGAACAAAGTGCGCGCGCCCCGCGTTAAATGGGTGTGTGAATAATTCACGCGAGCTGCTGTGTTTTTTTAACCGCATTATTCTTTCTGCAACACACAGATAGAGATATATAGAGAGAGAGAGATATTCAAAAATAGAATTTACGCTTGCGTGCCGCAGACTTTCTTTTCGTATAATTGATCAAAGTGTAACGTTTTAAGAGAATTTTTATTATAAAATAACCACTACAATTTTTCGAGGCCGGAAAGCGTGAAAAACCTGCAATCGTGTATTGCAAGTATGAGAATATTTATTTTATAATGTAACGGTAACATGAATATACAGATATTTTACGTAAAGCTTGTAATAATTTAAGGAGATTCTGAAAATAATGTTCTGTATACATAAATACATACAAAATAAGCTTTTGATAAATTATTATTTGTTTTAAAAAAATATTGGAGGTTTTCTAAAGAACGTTTGAAAACGATTGGAAAAACGTGAAAAAAATGTGCTGTGTGTTCAAGGTAGACAGATAGATAAATGTATATTTATTTTGCAATATAGCAAAAATACAATGTCAATATACATACGCTCTACAGTCAATTTCATTAAATCACTTGCACAATAATTAAAAGAATATGGGTACATAATATAATTATGCGTTATTACACTTTGTCATCTCCCTTGTAAATATGGCTTGATCCACGGGAGTGCCATTCGTGAGAATCCTAAATTCAGAAGCTTTCTCACCAGCTTGGAAGGATTTATGGTGTCAAATGCCTTGCTAAAATCGTAAAGAAGTAGCAGGGTGATCGTCCTTTGAACAATGCCTACCCGTATGGTATCAGTTAGTTTCAGTAATGCAGTCTGAGTACTATGGTGAGGACGAAAACCCGTCTGATAAGGATCAAGAGCGCTGCTATTGGCAAGAAACTCGGGTATCTGAATCATAATGCAGCTATTGGTCGAAAATCTGATTCAGGCGATGGCGCAGCACATTTTTTAATCGCTATTATTTGGGACTTCTTCCATGCTTCAAGAAACACACACTGAGCCAGAGAGGAATTCATCAAGCAAGCGAGATAGTCACCAATGATAGAAACAGACGAAGATATAGGGTAGACCGGGGTAATGGGGTCAGTGGGTTATTGTGGTCACCCGAATTTTAAAGAAAATACAAATTTCTATGCCTCAAAACCAGTTTTATACCAAATCAAAAGTAAAATACTACTTATATTAATTTATAGAAACATCTTATTTCAATTTATTGAAAAGTTATACAAGATCTTAGTTTTCAGTGGTCTTTCATCTAAGAAAACATATTTATTAAATGAGTTTTATAAAGATTTTCTAGCATCAAAC